>PVJD01005551.1:0-113766 GCA_004026545.1 Mormoops blainvillei | reverse complement strand
CTGTTTCTCTCTGTTTCTCTCTCTCTCTCCCCGCCCCATCACTGGAATCATCTCAGTAACCTCCAAAGTGTCTCATGTGTGTTAAATCATTCAAACTTTCTTAGTGTCATTTCTGCTCTTCTACAGTCTATTTTCTATTCAGTGGCCAAGTCATATTTGCTGAAACAAACTCAGACCCGATCAGTGACCCATGTAGAAGCCTCTGCATTTAGAAGAAAATGCAAACTCCCTAACCTGCCTGTGCATCCTTCACAGTCTACCCTCTGCCTTGTCTCCTGGCCGGGTTCCCTCCCAGTCTCTCACTAGTCCGAGGACTTTCTGACTGTTCATCACTTTATCATTTGTCAAATGCATGAACAAATATTTTATATATTTTCCTGAGCCTAAAAGTAAGTTCTTCTTTGGTTTTGATGATAAGCAGAGCTCAAACTAAATCCTTAGATGAGTGTTCCTATGAGATTTAGGGACTGATAATCAATTAATAAAATCTTAGGGCAGTCAGGGCCTGCTTTGTCACCTTTACTGTGGCCCTTCCGTGACACCTCCTGTTGGCTTAGCTGTACCTGGGCTCTGAGGCCAATCCTGAGTTGAGATAGGAGTGCTTCAAGGGCCTGTCTTTTATCAGCAGGTGACTCAATCTGACGGTGCTTTAATACCAGCCCAGCTATGATCATGTGAATTTCTGCCATACTTCAGGGTATGAATTCATACCTTGATTCTTGTTTTGGTAACTGAATTTCTGCTTATTTTTTTCTGCCTCAACAACTGCTCAATAATCCTACCCTCCTGTACTCTGATGTACACTTCAGTTGACCCTCTATATCCAACATTTTATTTTACAGGACATTATCATGGATCTCTTCCCAAACTGATTTAGCTTTCTAGTTGAGACCTGACAGTACCACAGACACCCAAAAGAGGGTGAATGAACAGCCGTAATGTTGGAACTAAGGGTTTAGAAAATACCCAAAGCTACTTATACATAAATCTTGTGAAATCTCTCACAAACCATTAAAAAGCAATTACAACAAAATCCCCATGGTGTTTGGCATTTGCATAGTCCCAAATATTTCTAATCCTTTCAAAAAGAAAAACTAGAGTGGAGAAAGAATTTAGAGCAGCTTTTAATGTTCTGAAATGCTAGTCCCAGTTATTGGTCAAGAGGGCAATGCTAACAGTAATATTCTTGGAAGTCACTCTAGCAAGAAGGGTCTGGTTCATAGTGAGAGCCCCAAAAATCAAAGAGAATACATGAGTGAATGAATGAATGAATGACAGATTAAATGCTTGCCCTGAAGATCTCTCTAAGTGGACTAAAGATGGAGGCTAACAAAAGAGGGTACATTTTTGGGAATAACTAGGTTCTGACTTTGCTATGGAGCATGGCAATGAAATATAAAAATAGGCACTCAGACATAGCTATTTCTTAAAATAGCATATTCAATTAAAATAACTAAAATATCTGAAGTGAGGTCTTTAACTATTCCAGACTGATGGAAATTTTCCAGAATTTTTTTTTTTTTGGCCAAACGAGGCTTTGCCCAGTTGCCCATGTGGTATGAGGAGAAGTACTGGCAGCATATTTTCTGATGAAGGTAGAAATCTGGCAGCAATACCTCAAAAGGAGCCTGGATGTAGTTCATAAAACCATCCCTGCCTGGTACTTACAGCTGGTCATTTTACATGTGTTGAGTGTCGGTGCTTTTCAAAATATGTGCTTTTAAAGATAATTGCATCATTCTTAAGTGTAAGTTTATTTATTACTGAATCAAAATCATAATTTTTGATCCTTAGTATTACAACCAAAATGAGATGGAGCCAAAAGAGATCGTAGGTGGTGATTTGGACTTTTTAAGTAGAACTCATAATTCTACCAGAGAACCTGGTTCCACCAGGATAGAATGTATCCTACCTTTTCCAAAAGGTTATTTACATGTTTAGAGGAATCCTATTATTAGAGTTATAATTTATGCCTTTTATAGGAAATAAACTTGCAGTTACTTCTTGGGAATCATTGTTAAATTTTAACATACAAACTAAGCAAAACAGTAATTACATTAGTGTTTTAAAATAGAAATAATACTTTTGAACATACACTTGAATGCTATGGTGACTTGGCAAACACAAAGACAATAAATTACAGTGTTATTACTGGGCATATATTTTATTTAACACAAAGAAAATAAGAAAACGCAAATTCAAATAAGAGTAAATTTTATGAAAACCCTTCATCCCATCTAGTAGACTTCACGCTCCACAGCTGATAATTCACCATCAGCCGAGACCACGGGTCTGAGAATTCGTTTAGTGTTATCGGTTGAATCGTGACTCTCTAAAATGGGTGTCCAACCTTCTGGCATCACCGGGGCACACTGGAAGAAGAAGAGTTGTCTTGGGCCACACACTAAATACATTGCGACATATAATCACCAAAAAAATCTCATCACGTTTTAGAAATAAATTCACGATATTTTGTTGGACTGCATTCATAACCACTCTGGGCTACATGTGGCCTGTGGGTCATGGGTTGAACACTCTTTTAGAGTCTAAAAGATGTTAAAGTCCTAGCCCCCAGTACTTGAAAATATGACCTTATTTGGAAACAGGGTCTTTGCTGATGATCAAATTAGTATGAGGTCATTAAAGTTGGGCCCTAATCCAATATGACTGGTATCCTTGTAAAAATGGGAGATTTGGACACAGGGACTGACACATACACGGGGGGAATGCCATCTGAAGAATGAGATAGATATCAGGGCGACAGAAGTCAAGGAATGCCAAAGAGTGACAGCAAACCACCAAAACTAGAGGAGCGCCACGGAACAGATTCTGCCAGCCCTCAGAAGGAACCAATCCTGTTGATATCTTCACCTTGGACCCCCAACTTCCAGAGCAGCGAGACAATAAATTTCTGTTGTTTAAGCCACCTAGTTTGCAGAGCTTGGTTATGGCAACCCAGCAAACTGATAAAGCTTGTCAGCAAGCTCTCTGGCTTAACAGTCTGTCTGTCTGTCTATCACCTATTTATCATTGATTCACTATTTCACAGCTGTAGAACTATTTCTTCCCAGACCTCTACCTGAGAGCTGTGCTGGCTATCCTGTGTTTGCCCCTCTTGATCCTTTTGGTTTCTGCCCTGTGCTTTCCTCTTTTGCTCTCTGAACAAAATCAATGGACTACCTTACCCTCTGGCTTTCACTTGGGTTCAGCCAGTGGGCAAAGAGGAAAGTGAGGTAGAGGCATTCTTTTCCCTGGTTTCTCCTTTGCCTTCTGGCTGAGTCCCTGTCCCCACAGTCGTAGTTCTTGTCAGATGTTTCCCTACGTACCATACGGCTTTCTCTGTGAGCACTCCCTCACCCGTGCCCGCTCAGGCCCACAGCACTCTGCTAGATACCACGCTTTCTCACACCCTGTGCACGCGTGATTAAATCTTCCTCACACTTTGCCACCTTCAGTGGGCCTTTTGTTTCCTGCTGGAAATCCAGGAACCTAAAATATATCCAAATGAAACTGAGCAGCTTAAAGTAAGGGATATGGTCTGGAGTCCAGTTTCCTGAATTATCAAAACAAATGATCTTGAAGCTCTGTGATGGTCCTGTATGCCAGGTCTTTTAAGCCCAGAGTCAAACACTCAAATCCATGAGAGAGCCAGTCAGGTAATGAAAATGAGTGATGTGGGTTTGTGGTGGGGAAGACTTTCCAGTCTTGGGAACAAGCTGTTTTTTAAGGGCCAGCAGCTACCCAGCTCCAGCTCTTTTTACCACCTTGGGATTGTAATCCTGGTGTTACCAAAATTAATTTTTTTTTTTAAATCAGAGAAGCTAGAAATCAAGATTTTTATGTGGATGTCCTTGGTTTCTCAAAATTGGAAACTAGTTTAAAAAATGTTAACACACAGCAAGCAAAGAAAAAGGCTTCTGCAGTCTAGATTTGGGCCATAGGCCACACATTTGTGACCTCCGTGGCAGCTCTGTCTTTGCTTTCTCCTAAATCACCAGAACCTACCTGCACCCTCTAGGGGAAATACAATGTAATAATATGCCTAGGTTTTCAATTACATTAAAGATTGAGATAGAAGAAAATATCTTTACCCTTTGTAAAATCCACCTTTCACAACATTTTTCACTAGATTGTTGGTTGTTCTTTCTTTAAAGGTGCATAAAATAAATTCTTCTCAAGAATTTAGCTCCAGATCAAAAGTCTGTATTGCTCTTGGAAATCACAGATGCCTAATTTTACCGGTTGAGATAAGTAAAGAGTGGCTTCTATGTCCGGCACCATCCTTGGTTTTTAGTTTAAAGTAGACTAGTTTCATGCTGTGGTAATAAACAATTCCAAAATCTCAGTGGCTTAATGTGTAAAGTTTTTTCCTTACTCATACAAAGTCATCTGCTGGTCAGGGGACTCCCCAGCAGAGCCATGTCTTCTGTGGTCCAAGCTACCTGGATCTAACGGCTCCTTTGAATCCATGTGTGCGCTCCAAGGAGCAGGCTCAGGACTTTGCATCGCTTCACTTCAGAGGTCACATGTTTCTCCTCACGATTCGTTGTTCAAAACCAGTCTCATCCCTGACCATCTACATGGGAGTTGAGAGATGTGGTTTTCATGTGCTTAGAAAGGAACAGAGATCAGAAATGGGGAATGCCAGAACTGTCTTGTATTGACCTGTCAACACTTTATCTGAATGTTCTGAAAGCCACTACAGTTCTTTTTTCATTTTTCAAACAACGGGATGATCAGAACTGCTAATTGTAGGTTAAATTTTTCCTAAATATTCTCCAGATATTTTTCCTTCTCCCTTTCTGTATTAGGCCATGTTCTTTCCTATTTTAATGGGGCCCTATTGTTTGTATACTTTTTATTGTAAGCTGCCTCTGATTCACTGGTAAAGAACAAGGAGGAAAAATAATACATGAACTAATTAATGGACATAAACAGGAAAGAGTTCCATATACAGATGTTTGCTTTGCAGCTGTAACAGATACAGACTCAGGCCACTTCAGAGTAAGGAGAGGCAGACCATCACCTAGTCCTACACTTAGGAGGTACCTGGTCCTTCCCAGACCTTTCCCCACCACGCCTTCCATTCTAGCACATCTCCAAGACGGTTGATGCTAGCTCACACTGAAGGTTTGCCTCCTTGTGCGTCCCACTGGACTCCGAGAACCACTGTTGCTCCCTTCGCGGGTCTGTCCTCACGCCAGTATCTTATGGTCTTTGCCCAAGACTTCCCCTTTATTCTTTTCCCAGGTTTCCAAGGCCAATGGCTCTATTCTGACAGTTTTCCGATAGCCTTTTCTCTTCCAGAGTGATTTCTTTCTTTTTAAAAAGATTTTATTTATTTTTAGACAGAGGGGAAACGAGGGAGCAAGAAAGGGAGAGAAACATAAACATGTGGTTGCCTCTCACGCACCCCCTACTGGGGACCTGGCCTGCAAACCAGGCATGTGCCCTGACTGGGAATCAAACTGGTGACCCTTTGGTTCACAGGCTGGCACTCACTGAGTCACACCAGCTGGGTGATTTCAGATAAGAACCTCTAGGTGCTTTCAGTCACCCATTGGTAAGCATCTCTAAGGACATATCAATAGCCTTATTCATTATGGCCAGGAGTTTCCTTTCAGTAGCTCCCATTTGTCAGAGAGCCAAGTGTGTGCCACCCTTTGCCTACAGAGCATGTTCTCCTACTGACTTTTGTTCTCCTCTCATCTTGGGCCCACTGTCAGTCCTAAGGGAGTCTCCCAGGGGGCACTAGGTTTGCCACAATAGGTACAGGGGAGGACACCGGGTAACTGCCACCAGGTGGTGAGTGTTTGTGGCAAATGTTCTTATTATAGTAACTACAACTGCTTGCAGTTGAATGCATATTAGGTAGCAGGAGAGCTTCGTGTGTTATTTAATTCCTCACAACAATCTGTGAGATTTATAGCGTGACCCACTTTGCAGATGAGCAAACTGGGCCTCGGGGCAGTGAATTCATTACAGTTAGACATCTAATACCTCGACGCAGCGTGGGAATGAACAGCCATCTGTGGAACGTCTAAGAGTCTGTTATTCTATTGCTTCCCAGCTCTCCTGCCTCCCAGGTCAAGGAGTAGCCTTGCAAGGTAAGCTTGCCTCTGAAGGTCTGGCTACATGGCGATACGGATTTTTTTTATTCCAATAACGGTAATGAACAATGTTCCACTGTGGCCCATTTTGGGGTTAGTTGTCAACAAATCAAATTCCTCAAGGTCTCCAACTGAAGGGAACCAAAGAGAAGCTGATTCGAATGCAAGGGTATATTTACAAAAAGCTGATGTGGTAGGCAAATTTATCTTCATGGATAATCCTTTTAAGCATGAAGAAAAAATCTACTTTGATTTTTTTACTCAGTACCTCCATGGAGCCACTTTCCAGAGATAGGTATTTGGAGAGGGATAAAGTCAGGTGTGCTCTTTCTGATGCTGCAGCTAAGATTTCCATCTCCCAGGGTCTGCAACGCACTCTTCAGCTCAGCAGGAAAATACTGAAGTTAAGTTTTTCTATCCCTTTTGAGCCTTATCGGATTTTCATGCCACAGAGAACAGTGAACATGCTGGAGAGACAGGGATAAAAGAAAAGTTCCCTTTGGAAAATGGAATGAGCGATTACCACCTGCATTGTCATTTTGTTTCTTTTCTGCTGATAACAAATTGTTTGGTAATTTGTAGGTAACTTGTGTCATTGGATTTGCTTATTCCAAGGATAAGTGAGTCTTTTTATCACCCACTGACTGTATTCTTTAATCATACAATTTAATGTTTTTACCCCTCTTTTTCTTGAGAAAAAGAACAGGAACCACAAGAAATAACACATTGGAGCTTGTATTAATCTGCTTGGGCTGCCATAACAAAATACCTTAAGTGGCTTAAAAAACAGGAATTTTTTTTTTCCACAGTTCTGGCGACTGGCGGTACAAGGTGCCACAGGATCAATGTCTGGTTAGTGAGAGCTATCTCCTTAGGTTGCAGATGGCTACGTTCTTGATATGTCCTCACACGGCCTTTCCCTGGTACATGTGGGGGTGGAGAGAGATAGACAAAACAAGCTCTTTGGTGTCTCTCTCCTTATAAGGGATCCCATCATGAAAGCCCCACCCTCATGACCTCATCTGAACCTAATTATGTCCAAAAGGCCCATCTCCAAATACTATCACATTGGGGGTTAAGGCTTCAACATGTGAGTTAGAGGGGGGGAGCAGTCCATAGCAATCCACCTCTGTCCCATGTCCTTCTCACATGCAAAATACATTCATTTTATATCAGCAGCCCTCAAAATCCAAATCTATTTCAGTATCAACTCTGAAGTCCAAATTCTCAACTAAATATCATCAAAATCAGATATGGGTGAGATCTGAGGTATGATTCATCATGAGGCAAAATCTCTCTCCAGCTGTGAACCTGTGAAGCTAGACAAGCTATGTGCTTCCAAACTGCAAAGAGAAGACAGGCATTGGCTAGACACTCCCATTCCAAAAAGGAGACATAGGAAAGAAGAAGGGGGAGTCAGGTCAAAAGCAAGTTCAAAACCTAGTGAGACAAATTCCCTTGGATCTTCAGACTTAAGAGTAATCCTTTTTGACTTTATGTCCTACCTTTCAGACCCATAGGGCTGGCAGTGTCATCCCCATGACTCAGCAGGGCAACCCTGCCCCTCTGGCTTCCTCATTTCCAACTATGTTCCTCATTTCCATCTTAGACTTCAGCAGAGTCGCTCTTAAATAATTCACATTTCTAGCATGTACCTCAAAATTCTTTCAGCTACTATCCATCGCCCAGTTCCGAAGCCCCTTCCACATGTTTAGGTATTTGTTACAGCAGAGCTCTTTTCCAAAAAATAATTTCATGAAACTGTTTGATAATGACACCTGGGAATTTATTGTAATCAAGATAGCTTTCGAAAACTTTCTACTGTTTGTAAGTGCCCAGAACCTAGTGAACATAGCAAGAATAAAATTAATTCAAACCTGAAAAAATGTGGATTTCCAATATATTATTTCTCTCTAAGAAAGAGGATCTATGCCTTCAGAGCAACACAAAATGGGGACCACGAATTCTTTTTTAATTCCTTACTTATTAGCATTTAAAAATTAAATGTATATGTGCATACAGTTGAACCAGTCAATTAATCCTATAAGATTTGTTGAGACAAAGCAAAGGCCTCAGGCCTCCCCCTCAATTTCAAGGAAGCTAGTTTCATTAATAAATGCCATCCGATAATAAAACAAGGCAGAACTCCTATTTTTCTTTTCTCTAACATGAACAGTGGTCTTAAAACAAGAAAACACTTATTGAGCAACATGAAGAATAAATTATAGTTTGTTATAGGTTAAAGATGTAAAGGTACCACAGACTAATGTCTCGTGAGACAGCTACCCACTTTAGATGAAATCAAATGTTCAGGCCTTAATAATTTAATGATGCTGACAAAACTTTATAGGTTCATTTTAGAACTCTTTGAAAGTCCAAGCAACTACTGAAAATATGAGAGTAAGTGAATGAGAGAAATGGAGAGAGAGGAAGTGTTGAAAATGGGTTGTTTTCATTATTTTTTAAGAGAAATGTCTGGTTAAATTCTAAAGACAATTTTCCAAAATATAATTTATGAGCATTTAAAAGCAACTGGAGTGGTCAATAAAAGCCAACCTGATTTTCTTCTCTGTGGCTTCCCAGGATATGCAGTGTATAAGGGGGTACAATGGTGGCATTGCTTTCTTTCCTCTGGTCTGCTCAAAACCCTAACTATAAGAATCCCTTTGGTTTATCCAAGGACCTCTCAACAAAACAGATGCTATAGCGATGATATAGCTAGGTTTCGGTAAACCTAGAACATCAGAATATCTTTTTGGATAATGTGGAGAAATGTAGGCTGAATGATAGCATGATACAGTGGTCTTGTGATTGAGCAGCCGTGCCCCTCAGACCCTCCCCACCTCAAAAGGTTACTGTAGGAGAATGTCAACAATCAGTGCAACTGAGTGAATCACAACTGTTGAAATTTCAGGCATCAGGGAGGAAATGGGAAGATGTTTTTTTGCAAGGGTATTTTTGGCACTCTCTCAAATAATATCAAGTTGGCAACTTCTTGGTTATAGTTCCTGAGGATAGTCTCCCTTGAGTAAATATTTTTAAAGCCACAAAATGAGCTTTGCAAAGAATGAGAAAAGCAAAACAAAGGACTGTTTCATATTTAAGATTTAAATCTCTGTTCTTGGACCAGTGCCTAGTTCTATCAAAACAGTGATATCCATCCAACAAATCTGTACAAACTATCCTGTAGTGAATATCGACAGAAATGCTATTTCCAAATCAAAGTATTAATACATAGTTGAAAAAGTACTTTATTCTTCCTATATTTCCTTTAAAAAGCTATTTAAAAGTTATATGTTCCTGATAAGGTATCATCTCAGAAAAACTTTTCATTTGTATCGTGAATAAGAATATGGTTTTATTTTATTGCAATATTCTTACAAGTGGTAAATAAAACTGCAAAATACATGAGATGACCCAGATGAGTGAGTGGAAAATTGGTAGAAACTCAAAATTTCTCATCTTCTTTTCTCTAACCCTCATCAATATTTTTATAATGAACACTTCCCTTGAACTATATATCTGTAGGACACAGGAATACACAATGCATTTTCACTGTGATATTTTACTAGATTTATGGAAATCTGCATCTGTGCACTGATGATTTGAAAGGAGAGAGGAAAAGGCTGTTGGGTTCACTGTTTAGAGTGTTACTTTGTTTGGCTGTGCAAATTTAATAAATCCTGCTATGCCGTAGTTCAGCTTTATTTAGTTCTGTGCTCACCCAAACTCTTGAGAATAAACCAAATCACTTTCTCTCTCTAGTGCTGTATTAGCTCAGTGCCATGAATGAAAATTAAATGCAAATGCTTTCATTGCACTATCCCCTTGTTAATTTATCACATGTTTAAACACAGCAACATATTGGAAAACCTTGTTATTTCGTAATCTTGAGAT
This sequence comes from Mormoops blainvillei, assembly GCA_004026545.1. Classification (NCBI taxonomy): domain Eukaryota; kingdom Metazoa; phylum Chordata; class Mammalia; order Chiroptera; family Mormoopidae; genus Mormoops; species Mormoops blainvillei. The sequence goes on along the minus strand of PVJD01005551.1, from coordinate 103,759 downwards.
TTTTTTGCACAATGATATTAAGCACAGAATAATGAGTAAAGATAAGCCATTGGGAAGCACATGTCTATGGGGCAACTGGCAGCCGTCCCGCAGCCATTAGTCTGTGGTATCTGGTGAAATTGCTGCAGTCAGTTTGCACTCCAACTGCATGACAGAGCAAAACAAGGAGGGAGAAAAGTACCTTCAGAATTAGAGGGGATGAGTGAAGCCCACCGTTAGGCCTTAAGGTCTCAAATAATGTACTCTCTCTTTAAAAATGCGTTTTTAATAAAACTTATGCTCTGTAAGCAGATTTTTAGTTGAAAGTTAATAAATAATAATAATAATAATAATAAAATAACAGAGAGTGCCAACTTTCAGGAAAGGATAAAGTTAGGGAGGTGTTTTTCAGGATGTGGCACAAGAGCTTGTCCCACAGCATATCCAGTAAATATCTGTAGACTTGTTTGATGGTGTCAGAGGGCATTTAAGGAAATTAACTTATTTGTTGTTGTCCTGATGTGCTGAGTCCAGACATTCTAAACATAGCCAGAGGATGGTAATCATCTGGGGTTAAGTTCATGGGCAGGGATAGGCCCTGAGTGATGATTATACGCCTATGATGAGAACAAAAAGGAAAATGTGTTGGAGGTTCTGCCTTTTCTTCTTTCTTAGCACATCTTTTTATACACATTTGGAGCTCCAGCTCATCATATTTGGTGTTAAAGCTGTCTCAAATAAGCAAACATGATCCAACATGCATTTAGATGACATTTCACAAATGGCTGCATGTAAACCTACTTTAGTTAATATGTCCACCTTTGTTCTGGACTTTACTGAGTGTCTATACCTCACAATCATGTTTCAAAAATAGCTTGTTTTCTTTTCATAGATTTTTTTTTTTTTACTTCAGCAGAATATTGATGAGCTTGATTGCATGTTCAGTCACAGAGACTTTTTAAATTGCATTTGCTGGCCCTACCATTCATTTTTTTTAAAGCACGGATCCTCTGAAGTGCCTGACCTTCATTCTGAAAAATTAGTTTCAAATCTGGATAATAAATAAAACATAAATGATTCCTGAAGGCAGTTGTTAAAAGTGTTTGCTCCACCAAAATTCTATTTAATCTTTTTCTGCTCACATACTTCCCCAAACTACATTACCCTCCTATTAAGCAGTTGCCTCCCCAACTTCATTCCCTCATTTCCTTCCTCCCTCCCTCCTTCTCTCCCTCCCTTCCTTCCGTCCACCCTTTCCTTCTGCTTTTTTTTGTTTCCTTCCAACATGGTGGATGGTGGTATCATTTACTGAGATGGGAAATACTGAGAAAAAGAGCAAGTTTTGGAGGGGAAATCAATAGTTCAAGTGTAGACATGTCATGCTGGACATGAAGATGAAATCAATATACAATTGAATAATATTCAGCAATAAAAATGAATGAAATCTTGCCATTTGTGACAACATGGGTGGTCATAGAGGGTATTATGCTTAGTGATGTAAATCAGAGAAAGATAAATACTGTATGATTTCACTTATATGTGGAATATAAAAAAGCAAAATAAATGAATAAACAAAAAAGAAACAGACCCACAGATATAGAGAACAAGCTGATCATTGACAAAGGGAGAGTTTTGAGGGGTTGAAATAAAAAAAATAGTAAAAAAAAATTTGACATGTTTACAAATCTCCAAGTGAAGAATCAAGGTACAGGATATATAAAATAGTAGCCCAGAAGAGGGGATTGGACTATAGATACAAATTAATTTGAAAGTCAACAGTGAATTAATATGTTTAAAGTCACAAGAGTCAATAAAATTACTTAAAGAGCAACTGCAGCTTTCGATTGAGCTATCCCAGTCCTGGGATTATACCCTAAGAATCCTGAAACACCAGTTCACCTATGCGCCCCAATGTTTATAGCATCACTATTTTCAATAGCCATGTGCTGGAAATAGCCTAAGTGCCCATTAACAGGTGAGCTGATAAAAAAGCTGTGGTACATTTACACAATGGAATACTACGCAGCAGAAAGAAAGAAGGAGCTCCTATCCTTCGCAACAGCATGGATGGAACTGGATGGCATTATGCTAAGTGAAATAAGCCAGGAGGTGAAAGACGGATACCATATGACCTCACCTATAAGTGGAACCTAATCAACAAAACAAACATGAGCAAAATAGAACCAGAGAGTTGGAAATAAAGAACAAACTGACAGTGACTAGAGGGGAGGAGGGAGGGGGATAATGGGAGAAAAGAAGGGTCAGAGTCTAGAGACAAATAGAGGACTCATGGGCATGGACAATGGGGAGAGACTGACTGTGGGAAGAGGGCGGAGACAGGGTCGAGGTGAGCAATGGGGAAAAGGTGGAACAACTGTAACTGAACAACAATAAAAAAGAAATTTAAAAAATTCAAAATAAATTTTAAAAATTTTAAAAAAATAAAATTTTCAAACGAAAAAAATGGAGGAATTGCAGTTAAAGAAGAGAAATGGCTAAGGACCAAACCCAGAGCATTCTAACATTTAAAGGTTGGGAAGAGAAAGAGGAAAAATAATACTTAAATGTGTTAATACAATTTTATTTTAAACAACCTACCATCCCTCTTGACTTGGCTTTTATTTTGGAGTTGGCATGAGACACGGTTATCTCTTTTCAGAACCTTTAAAAATGTGCTGTCTAAAGTCTGGAGAAAGTGCCTGATTCAAGTTGTTTGGTTCGGTACTGTGAAGTTAATCCATATTAGTGTTGGTTGTAAGGCCAGTTCTTAGATAATGGGACTCCCCAAAACTGAGCCAAGTAAGGTGTGTTATAAAATACCAGAACTACCAAGGTGTCAGTATATGTCAGGTAGAGATATAAAATGCAACTTAGGAAAAAGACTGGAGTGTCTGGAGCTGAGCATCTCACAGTAGTAGAAAGCTGAACTGGGCAGGAAGTGAGGTAAACAAAGGTAATACTGGTGGGGTCAGAATAAGGCTGTCTGACATGAGGCCGGTAGATCGAAGCTTATTCAAGATCCTGTCTACTGAACACATTCTGGCATGTGCCTTTTCCGCTGTGTCAGAAACAACCAAAGCACATCAGACAAAAATCTGCCATCCACCTTTTCTGGCATTTCTCATTTTAAAGTGCACAGTCATCTTCTCCCAAACATTCTCACTTTCAGTTTTGATGGTTAGAGTCATGCCCACTGCTTCCTTCTTTTAAGAGTAAGTCTCAGATTCAGATTTTGTTAATGTGACGGAGTGTCAACTCTCCACCAGGCACTGGGCTGGTCTCTTGCCTATACATCAGTTCTTTTAGGGATTAAATTGTCATCTTGGCCAAGGCAGAGGTTCATATTAATAGTTTATACTGCCATAGTCCAAAAGCTGTGTGTAAATTTCCTAAAGCCTCTTGTGTGAAATATTTGCTTAATATTTGTCATCTGGAATATCTGAAAATTTAGTCCTATATGATTTAGATGTGGTGTCAGAGGAGGTCTTCACAGCTAATTTTCTTCTATTATTCAGAGAAGGACACGTCTGACATAATATAGCAAGTCACATTGCCAGGGAAAAATAAATTGCAAGCTATGAACAAACAAATTTGAAACCAAGTCATAAAAGGAGAGAGCACTAGGACTGGGGCCAAACACTGTTATTATGGACAGTCCTGAGTCTGGCGTTAAGTTAGACAAGTGGGTGTTTGGCTCTGTTATGCTGGTGCTACCACTTCTGAGACCATGTGCTCCTTCCTGCCTTATCTGGGTCCTTAAGGCCTTTAAACGAACTAGCAGGGTCAGAGAACTATTTTCAAAATTTTAAGAACTGGAAGAACATCTTACACTTATTCATCTGGGACAAAGCTTTCCACCTTTCCCTTCAGCTTCATTTTCCTTCTGTGCCATATCCTTTCTGTCTGCCTTGTCTGACCCTGAGACTTCAATGTGTTTTTCTAGGCTCAGTTCTGCATCAGTTTTTCAGTAGGTTGGGTGTTGGTTATTTTGTTGTGAACTAATACATCTTCAAACCAGAACACATACGTAAATCAATGGTTACCCTTCATATGATGTAGACTCTCCATCGTATTCCCTACCAGGAGTGGGCATGGCCCCCAAGAGATGAGATGGGCGGGGAGGTCAGCCAAGCTCCTTCGATGGCACTCCCCGCAGCCAGAGGCCAGGAACGTGAGCTTCCGCTGCCTCCCACGCCACCGTTCTCCAGGTCCCTTCCTGGTGGTGCTGCTGCTGCGCACAGTGGTTGAATCCGTGTAATAGGCAACTGCATGATCTATTACCTGACCAGGACCAGTAGGAGAAACAAAGCTTCCAGGGGACTCAGAAGTTCTGATGCGTAAGCGATAGTTAACTCCTTTATACAGAAGGTATATTCTTCCCATTCAGGACAGTATTCTTAGTCTCTAGTACAAACTTCTCTGAGAAGGCTCCCAAGAGCAGTAAGTTTCCAATTTGGGATATTCATTAAAATAGCCTGGGGAAGTTATAAAACGCATCATTGTAAAGCTCCCAGGTACTTGCACATTGCAGCCAGGTTGAGCACCAGGGCCCCAGTCCTTCTCCCAGGTTCAAACTAAGAAGATCAGGAATAAGCTTGCCTCTAATTCCCATCTAATTTTCAATTTGCATTTTCTTAGTGTAACATAGTTATGATCAGATGGGGGCAACCAGGAGTGGAATACGGACAGCCGAGCTTGAGGATGCCTTTTTGCCTCTACTCAGTAAAACTCTTTCTGTGTACTTGGCTGCTCTCACTCTTGAGGTTAAAAGAATGCAAACCACTCCATATTTCTGCCAGTTTGCTCTTGTTTTGTTCTTCTCTCCCCGCAAGGTCTGGCTCTCTTTCTAGAAATTCTGGCTGATCTACAAACTTTATCCAGAATTTACTGCTTAATGCTTTGATGCCTTTCCCACCTCTTAAATACTTGACTTCCCCCTCTTCTCAATAGTAGATAATATTTTACAAAACCAGGCCTGATGGGGAAGGAGAATAAAAGAGACTCTGGGTGATGAAAGGGTTGGCGATTTAGAAAATGTCTGCACTTTGGTCAATGATAGAGGTTGTTATCACCAGGTGCGGAGAGTTAAGGTAGCTGGGGCTTGCCGCTCACGAAAGCAGAGACTGCTCCTGAAATTTCTACTCAGAGATTTGCATCAGTGCCAACCAGGCCATTTACCAGAACTGGCCTCAAAACCCACAGACCAGGCCTCCATCCCTGAAAGGGACTGGCCTGCCTTGACCTAGTGATTTCAAATTAGGCCAAATATTGCTGGCTTCCCGAGGTCTCCAACTATATCTGGGACGTCAACCAATATTCATACCGAAGCCACTTATACCAGAACTCTTTTTGAAACATCAAAGTTAGCTCATCCCTTATTGTCTCACGCTTACTCATTTCTGTGGTTATCATTTGCCTGGCGTCGTGATATGTGCTTCTTGTTATGAAAGAGAACTCAAACGCCACCGCTCCTCCTCTCCAAACTTCACTCTGTGATAAACGAGCCCTCCTACACCCTCACTTTCTTTATAGAGTGCTCTCCCTTCTTCTTTACTAGAACTAAAACATGGCTTTCCCATGAATGTGTCAAATGAGGGGACCCACAGAGTTGAAAGATGGTGTCAGTTTACTGCTCTCTCTATAAAATGCGCCTGTGATTCCATTTTTCTTCCACCTTTATGAAAAACATATCCTGCCACTCTGAGGATTCTGTGATCTGGAGTGATGTCCCCTGTCCTTCCTTATTCCCATCATCTACTTTCTTACTGGCTAGGCCCTCATGTTAATTAAAAATGTGGGCAACTGTTTTGCCATCATCCTCACCAACACAAATCCTACTATTATCTTGGCTAGAGCTGCAAGAACATTTTGTTCGCAAGTGCAGAAGGGTGAAAATTTATACACTCTGTTTAACATATGCCAAAAGTAGACTTTTTAATATGGTTTTTATAATTGAGTTCATTTTGCACTCTAACCTCCATTTCACTCGCAGTGGGGAAAATAAAACCAGAAAACAAAACTCTCAAATCCTTCAGTTTATTCTTTTGAAGTACAGAGGCTTTCAAACTTTAAAAAGTGTCTTTTATGTTGTTTCAGAGTCATCATTTGGATAAGTGATCATTTAAGTCAAAGTCACACTCTATCAGGCCAATTTCTTCCCTTTTGTAAGTTCTCTCCTCTCCTCTCAAGAGAGTCCGTACAGGGAGATGTTAATGGGCCCTCTGGCACAGGGGCATGGGCTTTTGTTTTGATGTTTCGAGCTTTCCCAGGGCCACTGCTAGTTTCTGATGTGGTGTGGCTAAGCTGATCTTACTTACCGCAGGCATTGGTGTTGGCCAGGGTACCGCTCATCCCTTCTGGTTCTTTGGGAATGGTGTCCCGGTATTTGTATAAATCACTGGCACCCACCACAGATTTCATTCCCATGTACCTTGCATTCTGTCACCTCTCTTCCCTTCCCCAGGCCCACGTCTGGTTTACTGGTTCTATCAGCACCTTTGTGTACCCTTTGGCGGGCAGGACGGGAACCTCAGCGGCGCGCTCTATGCCGTGCTGGAGCGTGGCTGCTGAACTTCCAGTTACCACCTTCCTCAGCCTTTTCTAGTCCCTTGTCACAGGCCCCCATACAGATTTCCAACCAGAAACTAAAACACAAGCCCCCCTCTGCTTTTAACTTCCCCTTTCAAATTCTCTGATATCTGTGGGGGTTTCTCCTTTCCTTTTGAATCTTCCTTTTTTCTCATCTCAAGAGTGGCTTCTGCTCCCCCATGCCACTGCGACTGCCCTACATAAGGCCATGAGTAACTTCTAATGGCCCAAACATTTTAGTATTTTCAACATTTTCTCACTGGACCTCTTGCTTCATTTGACACTGTAATTCCTGTATTTTTCAAACATTTTTCCTTTCTTGATTTCACTCAGAGTTTTTTGCTTATTTCCTATATTGTCTGCCCCTTTAATGCTCGTGTTTGTGGAAATTCTGCCCTTGAATTGTTCCTACTCTTATATTATGGTTAAATCCAGGAAGACGGGACATTCTCTCTGGGTGATTGCTTTCATTCTCATTATAAACTATGTTCTTTTGTGCTGCTGCTAGGACAAGCAAACACACTCTATCTCTGTTTCCAAACATTTCTCCAAGCTTTAGATTCGTGTATTTAATTACCTCCTTGATATTTCGAGGACTTTCAAAACTCAACACACTCAGCATGTACAAACTGAACTCCTTATCCTTTCCTGATTCTCAGGATGTATTTTCAGTCAATGGACACCATCTTTCCCCAGCCCCCTGAGCTACAGAACCTAGGAGTCATCTTTGGTTCCTTTAATTCTTTTATCTCCCACACTTAATGAATCCACAAAGCCTGCCAAGTTTCATCCTGTTCTATATAGTAGTCCCCCCTTAATTATGGCGGATATGCTCCAAGATCCCCAGTGGATGCCTGAAACCATGGATAGTGCCAAACTCTATATACAGTATATTTCTTCCTAGACATACAATAAACCTTACAGCCTCCCTTTGGCATATCCAAATTGCCAGCCTCACTACTCTTGTACCTTGGAGCCATTACTAAATAAAACAAGAGTTACTTGAAAACGAGTACTGCAATTCCATGCCGGACAACCAAGGTGGTCCCTAAGTGACTAATGGGCGGGCAGCACACACCGCGTGAATAGGCTGGGCAAAGCGTTGCACCACATCACAGGCAGGACGGAGCAAGGTGTCATGACGCTACGCGGAAGGGCATGCAATTGAAAACTTATGCATTTTAAAACTTATGTTTATTTCTGGAATTTTCCATTTAATCTTTTTGGACTTTAGTTGACTGTGGATACCTGAGACTGCAGAAAGCAAAACCTCAGATACGGGGGATAACTGTACCAATTTATCAATGATCTGTCAGTCGTCATCTGTGTATGGATGTATGTATCACCTATCATTATCTATCTGTCATCTGCCATGATGTGTCTACAGTGGAAATTGGTCCCCCTAAATTTGTACATAGTTTAATGTAAATATAAATAAAAATGTAGGTATAGGGTAAACATACATTTTCGAGAAGGGGAGAAAATCAATGTGTAGGTTGTAAAGATCCACGTTGTTAATTTTGTTGCTAATATTAAGCCTCAAATTTGTTACTTAAATTTGGGTAGCTAAAATAAAACTAATGCTAGTTCAGTTACCTAATTCTTTTTATCAGAGAAATCAAAAGAACTTTTAGAATTTAAACTCCGATTAGCAGAAGCTTTGTGTTGATAAAGTTTTGCTTATCTTTCCCTTTAACTTACAGATCACCTTAAACTGGCCTTTTTGACCAATTCTCTCTCTTCTAAGATAAATCTCCTTTGAGTATGTAATGCTCCCCGAGCATTTTTAAAGTTGTTTTTTAAAAGAAATATCCCTTTTGATTTTTCCCAGTCGGGCTGTCCCAAGTACAGGACCTGCATTTTCTTTTTATGGTAGCCCCAGTCGTCCTCTTTGTCCTATAGCTGTGTTTTTTTTAACCTTGTTTCTGTTAAAGCTTCAGTTTCTTTGCAACTCAGCATTTTAAACCATCAAACTAGATTTTATGCAGATTTGTGTGTGTCAGGGATTTTAGTTGGGGGTCTAAGTCGTGTTCAGTTTTAGACTCAGGCATGCCTAGCCGAGTTCACTTTCCATGGGGGCTGGCTAGCCAGCCCTTTATTTCATACAGTGATGGGGGAGTCTCTGATGAAGAACTGTGCTTGCCAACGATGGGACGTGAAAGTGCCTTTTGCAGTGATTGTGAGTGAAGCAAACATAGCAGTCTTCACAGTGGATGCTTGTTAGCCTACATCTAGACCTAGAAGTGGATAGTAGTGTCTCCTGGCATTAAAGCAAGGAGCCCACGTGTGCAGAATTTGCCACAGCTGTGCCATCCCCTCTGCTGGGAACAGAGTTGGCAGTGGTGTGCCTTCACAGACACCCTGTCAGTAGGGTGCAGCCGTACAGAGTCCAGACTTGGGTGCCAGAGAGAGCTGGAGTGTAATTCTGGCTCTGTTTCTTTCTTGTGTGCAGCTTCAGGCAACTTCCTTTGCCTCTCTGGGCCTGTTGTTTTGAGAATTAAAAATAAAGCATGTGAAGTACTTATAGTAAGTGGTCAATAAATGACAGATGATATTATTTTTATCGTTGTTATTATCATCAGGTCAGACATCACAATAGACAGATCTGAGGAACAAAGGATGAAGAAAATGACAAGCAGCATGGGAAATAAAAGGATGGCATGATGGCTTTGGGGACCTCAGGTGAGGCACACTTAAGGAGTTTGTAAACTAATTGGGAAAAGGACGTTTCAGGAGAGGTACAGAGAGCTGCAGAGGGATCTCATTTCCTAACCACAGGCTCAGCGTTGAAAAAACCTTCGTATAATATGGAGACTTTTTGTTTGTTGATTTCGGTTTAGACTGTTTCTGAGTTTGGGCTTTATCCTGCAAATACTGTATAATCTATTAATACTGTACAACCATTCTTGACCTTTCTATAATATTTTACAGAATTGACCATTCCCTCTTTCTTGAAATAGTCTCCTCGCTGGTCTTCTATAAAACCAGTTTCTCCTGGTTTTCCTCTTACCATTCAAGTCTTTTCTTCTTGATTTCCTTCCTGAAAGCTAAGTCCTGCTTCCTCCCACCCCCACCCCGGTGTTTCTCCCTCTTTGAAACTTAACTATCCATATTTCCCAGGACTATGTCAGCTCCTTGGTCTTCTCATCTTTTAATGATGTCTGGTATGTTCAAATCCATGGCTTAAAACACTATTTATAGTTGTATAATTTGCAAGCCGCTTTTTAGAGCCTAGACCTTTCTCTTGAGCTGGTGGGTCTATGGTCTATATATCCAATGGTGGCAGCACTAGCGAAGACGCCTGAAACTGAATTGTTGGGATGGAGCTGCATGTATGGAAATAAATAGGCAGATTTCCCTTCACACTGGTGCCCATATGGCTCCTGATGTGTGGAAGCATTATGTCCGGGTGGAAGCATCTTGGTAGGTAAGGTATAGACATTGGACCAGAGAACCAGGTCAAACGATTCCCACCCCTTGCCAGTTGCCTAACCATGGGTAAGCTGCTTAATTCCAGAAAGCCTACATTTTTGTCAACTTGAAAATAGAAAGATTGCATACGCTTTTCATTTCTTTTTGTCTCTTAGCCTGGCTTCGGGATGTACATATGTTCTTTTGTTATTAAAATTTTTAAACTTCTTTCATTGAGTAATAGTCGACATACATTAGTTTCATATGTTCAACATGATTCAAAAATTGTATATTTTGAAAAATGATAAGTCTCATTAATATCTGTCACCATATAGTTACAGAATGATTTTTGTGATGAGAACTTTTAAGATCTACTTTCTTAGCAACTTTCGAATATCCAATGAAATGCTATTAACCATAGGAGTCATAAGTTGTCAGATATTATAAATTCTCTTGGAGTATTTTATTTTGAAGGAGAAGGGCTCAATGTACAATTATGACCATGTTGAGTAGAATCATTCCTTGGCCCTAGTTCATTTTAAATTACCTCTTCCCTATTGGTTTAATTCAGCTTTCTAGAGCAGGCATTGTTCTGTTACCTTGGAAACCCAGCTTTCACACCACTGCTTAGAATGTCCCAAGGTTGTGCATTATATTCCATAACCTTCTTACCCTCAAGAAAGCAAGTATCCAACATGTTAGAATTAGCCTATAACCTATAGCAATTTTTTACTCACACTTCAAAATTTGTTGTGGGTTTTCATTCCTAAATGGTCTTACAGATTTTTTTTTTTTTTTGCATGGAAGCAGAATTTTCCCCCCACCATTTTGCTCTGAATGCTAGTCTTTGTGGTCTCTACTTTTTATGACCAAGAAGTATATTTTCTGTTGATAAAAGAAATAATCCGAATACACACTCTTCTTTTCATCATGCCTGCTCTAGCAATTCAAGGTGGGTGGGGAGACTTTTCCTCTGTAGTCGCTACTAGCTCCAACAGTGACATAGGTTGAAAACGGAGAGTTTGAGCCTGCCATCCTCAAATGATATAAGCCAGGCTTTCCTTTCCTTACCACTCCGCCTTCTTAGGGAGTCTGGATTCCTTGACCTCGGCAAAACGATGGTGATAGCTTTTCAGACCCTCAGTATTAGCCATCCTGATGCTCTTCATTGTTAAATCCGCAGGCTTCTCCTGGCCCTGCCTGCCCTCTGTACATGTATGGCGGTCTAAGATATACATCTCTACCTATGGCCAGGGAAAAAATCACTTTCTTCACCCTTAACTATTACTATGTGAAAGTATAGGTATTGATAAACAAAATGAAACACAGAATTAAAAATTATGTTCCATTGGGACATACTGCAGGATCAGAGACCTCAGTTCCCTCACTTATGAAGTGGGTGTAGGCTAAGAACGTATCTCCTATTTACTGAAGGGATTATTATGAAGGTTTGATTAGAAAAGCAATGAAAAATTATTTTATCCTCAGAAAGAATATGGAAAGAAATAAGAAATGCTGGGTAAAGCCAGATTATGTAACAAAGAGGTTAACAAGTCCAGGGGAGAGTCAGCATTTTACCTGTGCTGTGTAAGTGTTCTGCTGTTCCAAAAAGAAACTGAATGTCACTGGAGCTACTATACATGGCTTTTAGTTTTTGGCATCTCAACCCTTCTCAAGCTTCAGGGAGCTTTCTTCCATACTTGTGAAACACAAAGCTGTCTCCTGCATTCTTTTTCCTCTATAGGTTGTTCTATCATCTGAGGGGTAAAAGCCCTTTCCAGTTTTGCTTGTTCTCAGCATTAGTTGGGGAGAAATTTTTCATCTTATATATGTTCACTCTTTCCTTCTCCGTACACCTAGATCCATACTTGGAAGGCAGAATGATTTTGTGAAAAGAGCCCTGGATTGGTTGCGATCCAGATAGTAAGTTCTAGACACAGTTCTAGGAGTAACTAGCTTGTTAACATTCACATGTCATTTAATCTATGTATCTTGTATTTATTCTCCCACTCTCCTTTGTAAATTTTTTTCTGTCTAACAGCACATGATCCAGACTTCTGCTCAATAAACCTTGACTTGAACTGAAACAAGGACTATAAGAGCTGAGTGAATAGGTGAATTTAGCTCTGAAAGAGACATAAGATAAATATTCATAAGGCGGCATTATATTCTTGGGAGTTGTAAAATAAATTAAATCAGGTTGCCAATATATATTCTTCATTTTTATCAGTTGATTATAGCATACCTGGATCAATTTTGATCATATTTAAAGCCAAAATAATTCTCTCAATTATGTTAGAATTAAATATTTATTACTGTTAAAAATAACCAAAATTCAATAATTATAATTTTCCGCTTTTGTTTTCTTCACTCATCATTAATGGCTATTATTGCACTGCTTAGGAATCAAAACTGCCTAGTGTTGACAAAATTTCTTTCAACCATTTGCTTCAACATTTGTAGAAATAGCAGTAAGAGAAGGCAATGTAAAAATAATACTCACTAATGGTTATAATCTGTTTTCATGAGGAAACAAAGAGATATCTTTTATTTAGTGGCCAAGGTTAGCCACAAAACTAGGAAGGTTTTCTTTTTATTTAAAATTATTCTTAAACAAAAGGTTATATTCCAAAATATAGTTGAGTGAATAGCCAACAAGCCATGGAAGGGCGCCATAGAAAGGATGAGGGATCCATACCTTCTTCCCTAAGGGAATCTTCTTAAAATCCACAAAAGCTTGTTGTAAAATATCTTTATTTTCTGAGGAATAACTCTTTGTTCCCATGAACGAAAACAAGATTATTTTGTTGAAGGGCACTGGAGAAAATGCATTGTACTGGTCAAACAAATTTGATTCCAACAATGAATATTTTGAGCATGTGAATAATTCTTTTTCAACTCTTCAGCACTGATTGCACTGTGACCTTTTTAAATATCTGTGACATTGCAGTAGTCCACAGTAAATAACACCACAACTCTTTTCTGTCGTTAAGGCAGGTAATGAAAGTAGAATCTATATATAGTTAAAGAAAAAGACAGAGAAAGAAAAGGACAGATCTTGTTGCTTGATCCCCACTTTTCCCAGCTTTCCCTTTAATCCGCATCCTACCTCACACCTTCCTGCCGGCAGGGATTGATTTGGCATAGCTCCAGACTGAGGATCCAGGCAGGATTTAGCCTGAAAAAGTAATGATTGCGGGGATATCTTGTCCAGAATCACCCTTCATGAGGACCTCTGAGACACTAGGGTATTACACTCATTCGACAAACATTTATTAAGCAACGATTTTGTACCAGACACTGTGCAACCTTAGGAAACAGGAACCTTTATGTAATGCACCTATATAATTTGGGGCTGCCCAGCATTCCTGTATAGCTCTCAACAGCATCATAATTTCCTTTTTGGGAATTATAAGGATATTGTTTTACAGGGCAGAAAAACCCAGACTTGTACCTCTTACGGATATCAGCAGGGCTAGGAGCTCTCTCCTCATCCTTGTTCGACCAGGAGAAGTCACGTAACCTTTGTTCAGCCAGTTGGAAGGTCTTTACTGGTCCTTTGATTCTTAGTTGAATTAAACAAAGAAGTAATCTTTGGCACTCACTCATAATGACATGGATGTCCCAAATATGAGGCCGCTGCTGGGATATTTCTTTCTCACCCTTCCAAACTCTCTTTCTTGTCCAGAACAAAGCCTTCTGTCAATTCGGTGATTAATCCTACCCTCATATTCTCCCAATCCATTTCTTATGTTTAAGTTAGGCAGAATTTGTTTCAGCCAAGGGCCTTTGCTGACGCACCCCAGCCCAGAGATAATGACTTCTCTGGCATCTCCAAAGCTTCAAGAACAAAGCATAGCTTTAGGTTGCTTCAAGTGATTGAATATCACCCTGGCCTGTAGTCAGACCTGAGCAGATACCAACAGTACCAGACGCTGGGCGGCGAGGGTTTGGAGTTTCATGGACATCGTAAGAACTTAGGCAAATTCCTGCAACAAACTTGTTCTTAATAAAGAAGACAGTAAGGGAATAGGAGGCTCTGTGTTATAAAAACTGCCAGCAGAGGGATGGAGGCAGGGGTGAGACTGCACCTTACAGGCCTGTGTAAAACAAAGAAGAGAAAAATGCAGCTCAGCCCCAGGATGAGAAGGGTCTGAGGAAGTGAACACAGACATTGCAATATTTTCCAGATAGGGTAGAGAGAGAAAAAGAGAAAATGGAATTCCCACAGCTCTTGAGAGGGTTGTGTGGGAATGTAAAGGAGATAACTGCCAAATCCAGACAGTGACATGCCCAAGGCCTTGTCCCCCGGGAACCCACGAGCCTCTTAGCAATCATGCTTTCTTGGGAACTGTCCGGTTCCATAAAAGGCTCCCCTTATCTGCCCACACACAGGCACTACAGGCCTTCCTTGTTCTAAGCCAGACCCTACAGTGGGTGTAGGATAAGGTCCTTCCATGGCCTCAACGGGGTGTGTGTGTGTGTGTGTGTGTGTGTGTGTGTGTGAGAGAGAGAGAGAGAGAGAGGCAGAAACAAAGAGACAGAAATAGAGACACACGCAAAGACAAAGACACAGAGACAGACAGAGATAGAGAATGAGAATGTGTGTGAGGGAGAGACAGAGAGAGATGGAGAGTAACTTTTCAGGATTTCAGTCTCTTCCTTAGAAACCCCCCTGTGGAGTTTCTTCCACACCCAACAGATTTGCCTCTTCCTGTAGCTGTTCCTTTTCCTCCTGTCTCCAGACCTTTCCTTTAACCTTTGTGGGGCTTACGTATACTCAATTCTTGCTCATTTCTTCTGCCAATTAAGTGATTATCCTAATATATTATTCAGTGAGAAAGCTATTTTGGAAATCTAATTTTCCTACCAAGAATTGCAGGGACAATTTTGGGAGCTTCAAACATCTGTAATACCAGGAAAACTATAGAGGTTTTAAAAAAAACCCTCAGATATATACAATTTTCAAAACCATAAAGTAAAATGGCTTCTCCTTTTAGGTATTTTTATCTCTTCAGTACAGTCTCACGGTACCTTTTCCTTACTATTCTTTTCAAAGTATTTTTTTGCGGTTACTGATTTTCAGCCTCAGTGTCTTTTCAAAGATGCTTTTCTGAGGACCGTTGATTTCAGGCCATTTCAGCTGCATGAGTTATGCAAGTGTGAAAACTTTTTTCACTCTAAAAAAAGATCTCCAGCCTATTTTTTGTACTCACCATAAAGGCAAAAGGATAAAGAGTGAAGTTGGGCATTGGTGGAGTTTTTGCAAGGAAAGGAAGTGCTAAGAAAATTTATACCCCAAATCAATATCACCATCAAAGCTAGATACGAAGGACTGATGACAGAACAGAACTTCAGGGTATGCAGGGAACTGCATCTTTTATTGCACTTATACTTACACTTTTTATTAGTAACACCTTTTTTTTCTTTTTCTTTTTTTCTTCTTTGGATATTCAAGGGAACACAAAAAGTTATACTGTGTTGAACAGTAAGAAGTTATATAAAGACCTAGCTAATACAATGTGTCTGCAACAATAAAATGAATATACATATACATGTACATATGTGTGTGTGTGTGTGTGTGTGTGTGTGTATATGTGTGTGTGTGTATATATATATCTATATATATATCTATATATATATCTTTAATGTTTTGTTTTGGTCAGTTAATATTAGTTCTCCAGTAAGGGTATTGCACTAGGAACCCTCACTTCACTCCTCTGAGAAATTTAGAATCTAGAGGGACTTTAAAATTTAACTCTTCTCTTTAAGTACAATTTCTGCCTGTGCCTCAGTGTGTGTATGTGCGAATACACACATATTTAAATGAAACCATAAACATGTGAGGCTCAATATATATGAACCATCACTTAGAAAATTTCAAGGCATTACTGTATACCCTGATGTCTCTTAGAAACAAAATGTCTTTTTCTAATAAACATATTGATAAAATGCCAAATGAAACAAAATGTCACAGGCAAGACACAGAATGACTGAAGAGTTTGTTGACTCTTTTACCAGTGGTTTTTCCGTCTCTGGTGTTGCTTCTGTTGGTGAAGAGCATGTGTCGCCTCACACTTGACTGTGCAACTCTTCACAATCAGAGGTAGAAACAGCACAAAGATGGTCCCCAGCACGTGAGTTCCCTCTGTCTTGTCCGTCAGCAGAGCTTACCTCTTGATCTCGTCTCTCCTCTCCATGGTGGCCATTACAAAGTGGGCACAACTCTCCAGCCATAGATTTGTGGAGTTCTCTTACTTTCCCCCTCTGTCTCTTTATCAGTGAGGGTCATTCAGCTGCAAGTAACACAGTCTGATAGATCTCCCTTAGTGTCCATGACTCAGCAGAAGAACCCTTCTGGATGTTCACCTTGGATTCTAGTCCTTCAGTTAAAAAAATCTCCTCAGTATGCATTTAGAGAGGAAAGCAGGTATAACTCACTATTTCATAGCTTGTCACATATAATTTTCAACTTTATGTTTATGTACTTTCTCAGCTTTTTTTCTTTTTTTTAAGCTAAGAGTTTCCAGCTTCGAAATATACTTTTTTCTTTTTCCTCTTCTATGACCGCTTCTATCTGTTACAACATTAAAAAAAAAAATCCGTTTATCCGCCAGCCTTTGGTTATCTTCTCTAATTTCAGGACCCATGAGCCTCTGCCGGGATAGTTTGTGGTGTAGGGCATCTGTGTTTTCTTGTTTCTGGTTTTAAACACTCTGCTGATTACTTCACTTTTCCCGTGAATCTTTATTTTTCATTATAGAGGTCATTTTCCAAAGAGGTTTGTCACTATTTTTAAAATCGTGTTTTAGCATGCTCATTAAAAAAAAGTTCTGAATTCAATTTGGTTTCTTCACAGACAGAAAAAAGAGGTGTTTTTTTAAAGAAGATATTTCTCATTACTTACGTGTTACTCATAAGTTCAGAGACATGAAACTATCCATTTAGATTTTACTTATATCTTAACAAATGATTTATAAATAATTAAAAAAGCAGATAAACTGGTAAGTTATTCATGCCTAATGGTGCTATGTGATGTTTACAAATTAATAATTTGCCACCAATATAATATATTCCATCTAGTGAATAATCCTGAATATTTCTGCAACCCACGATGAAGAAAAATGATATATAACTGAAAAATTAATGTCTTAGTTTTGAAATGGGGGCTTCTTTTTTCTTATTTGTAGTAGAGGTCTTTCTCATTTGAATGTTAATTGTTCTTTCTTCTCCCATCACTTACCCATCTTCAGTTTAACTGTCATTGCTAAATGAATAACTGATTCTTTTACTACACTGTCCCATTGTTTTTGATTACCTGAAATCAAGTCCAGGTGTTATAACTGGTTCTCAGCAGGGAGGTTCATGGAGTGGCTTGTATTGAAGAAAGAAATATGACTAAAGAAGAAGATCCAAAACTGCCCTCTATGATAATTTAATATTTGAAAAATTAAGACTCTTTTAGTACGAGAGGGCATCTATTCCTCAACAAAAAGCATTTGAAAGGACTTCCAGAAAACAGAGAAAGATAGCATATGCTTCCTTGGGCTTTAAATCTTGTCGGCAGATCTTTACAGTGAAATGAAGGAGGAAAGAACAAGTCGTTATTTCTTTGCCTCTTGTTCTGAGAGCATATATCCCATATCAAAGAGCTTTGCAAAATAGCTTGGGTACTGATTGAAAAGGCAGACTCAGAGTCTAGAAATGCGAAATAACAGCCCATATGCCAAACCACATGCATTGTACGGCTTGATACTTCTGAGGGAAGATTTAGAAGGCGACAAAGGATTTCAAATTTGGAACCCACAGAGACATCTGGTATCTTAGAACTTTCCACTTTCCCTTGGCAGATATCTCAGCTAATTTTCCCACCTTGGTCAGAGTGTATAATTCTTTCTTAGGCTTATGCTAATTTTAACGTATTCTCTCTATACCACTGTTACTGTGAAATGGCCCTATTCTCAGGATCAACTATTTAGATTTAGCACTTAGATCATTTAGCAATTCCTTAGAAGAGTAAAATAAGGGGGTAGAATTTAACTAACATAATGGGTACACCATTAACTTTTTTTAGATGGTGGCATTTATGCATATTTCTGACACTTGGTCTTCAAACAGATGCATGTGAAAAAATGACGGATGAATCAGAGTGTGGAAAAAGCATTGCATTTCAAGTAGGTATCATCAGTGTGCATGTGGTGGCTCCTCAGGATCAAGGAGACAGCCCCAAAACTACCCTGGGAGGTGTCCTCATTAGGCTGCTTGCTTCTTACAAACCAGCTGCTAAAAGCTGGTCTGTGTCTACTTGAAGAATTCATTAGCTTGGGTCCACATGGCCCAATGTTGATAGTAGGATGGGATGGGTACTTGAAGAGACTGGTGAGGCTTTGAGACCATTACTGTGGAGAATGTACTGAGGGGTACATGCAAAGATTATTGAGTAGCAATAAGGGCTCAGTTGAAATTGAACAGTATGAGTAGTTAGCAGTACCAGCCATCCCTATTTAATGACACTCCGCACGAGTAGCACAGAATTGTGTTCATTTTAGAAAGGGATCATCTTATTGAACTCTCAACTGCTAGACAAGGAAACCAAGGCACAACTAAGATAAATGAGTTGCCTAAGTCTACATGGTGCATAGCAGAGCAATTCCAACTCCTAGAGCAATCTAAGGATAGTACTTACAGAGGTTTTGAATTATGAATACCTTTAAAATAAGAAATTTGGAATTTTCCAAAGATTCTGTCTCTCTTCTACCCTTTCAAAGAGAAGATCTTGCTAGAATTTGATAAAAAATAATTTCTTGTATTCGTGGCACCATTTGAACAACCGTGTCAAGTCTTATCAGAAGCAAGAAAAAAATGGCAAACCATCAATCCGCCTGACCAAAGGTTTACAATTATTGCAGGGTCTCTTTAGTTTTCAATAAGTATATCTATATTTATCGACCAATCAATTGATAAGTTTAATTTTATCTGTTGTAAGTTCATAAAAGAATCTTCACTTTCCTGAGAACACTTTAAGAAATAGAATAAAGAGTTAGTAGTGCTGGAATCCCTGTTGGATCACAAATTACCACCATGCCACTTGCATACCTGAAATACTACTGAATGCATTTACCTCATTCGGTTGTTATGCTGTGAGAGATATAATATTTAACAATTGTTTAAACAGTTTGGAAACTAAATCTAAGTGAGTTTAAACATACAATTAGTGGCTAAACCTAGTTCTTTCATACATAGTCTAGTTTTTGTGGCTATACCCTAAGTAAATTATGTGTCTGACCTATGTATCTATCCTATTTTAAAGAATAATGTTGATGATGCTTTAAATATTGAGAAGAGTTCAAGATCAATTTGTCTAAGGCAGTTTTCTTTGAACAAATTGCAATCTATGCAAAAGACTTTCATGCAGTTGGCTGGCAGTTGTTACCAGCTGATAACTTCTCTAGAGACATGTTCAGTCTGAAGTAGAATTGACAAGTCATTTATTTGACCAACCTGTTCAGGAAAATTAGTCAACATAAATGGGAAATAAGATAAGGATCAACTTATACCTAAATATTCCTAGGTGTCCCCTAAAATAGTCATTAATGGTTTCTGGTTCTAAGTGTTAACTAAATTTTGCTGCATTAGTAGAATGTCTTCCAGTAATGCCCACATGGACAAACGTAACTTTAATTAAAATAATGAACATCACATAAGAAAGGCATAGTGGTCACATAATATTCAAATATTGTTGAAAAGTCTAAGCTTGCAGAACTCTAGAATTGTCCCATCAGAACGTTCTTTTACAGCAAGTTTTACTAACACTATACTTATGCTTCTTATTCAAAAAGAAACACAACATAAAGTTAATGTTATTCAGCTAATAACCCTTGCTAGGTAAGATAGGTAAAAGAATTATGGGTCTCTTATTTCTCACACTTTTTTTTATGGTGTAAACTAACAATTCGTAAGGATTATTGGATCCTCAAATTGGCATTTTTGTAACAGAAAACTGATGGGAAATCTGCTTTGTTTGGCCTTTTTGTGTGTGTGTGTGTGTAGTTTCTCAAGCTTAAAGAGTCATTCTAACCAGACCTGTATAAAGGCTGGTCAAAATACCATCACTTACTGCCTCTTTTCTTACGTATGGCCGCCTTCATATTTATCATTTGTTTGAGTGCTGGTGGACATTAGAAACTGCCTTGGGTGAATGACCTTTTGATACGAAACCTCGTTTGTTTCCTAAAATGTGGTGTGTTCTGGGTTAAAGTGCAAATCGTGATGGCAATCAAGGCCACATTAAGATATGACTTAGAGATTCTCTTGTAATAACGGTAATACGGAAGGATGTTCTCAGGGTGAAAAACACTTTATGAAATAGGTATTCCATGCAACACCTCTTTAATTAAGCTTTTAAAAGTTATTAGTTATTATTTCTGGGAATTTTGATCACAAACATTTATATAAAATTTTATGTATATATTTTAAAATTTCTACCAAAATGAGTCACATTTAAATTTAAAAACTATAAGTATTCCTTTCACTAAAAGAATAACCAAGTAACTATAAAAATTAAGGAATAAAAAAGGAGATCTCCTTGTTCAAGGGAACAAAAATATTAAAACATATCGTGGCTCAGAGAATGAGGATTTTTAAAAGAGGGATGGTGGTAAAAGCAGCTTTATCCTTTTTTGATGGGTGTTACAGAGTAGTGGGAGGAGAAAAACAACTTAGGAAATGTAAAAGTAAAAAGTACACTAGAAATAATTTTAAGGAAAATAAACACTGAAATGCTATTATCATCTCTAATGATAAAGTAGCTCTTTTCTAACATGGAAACTGGGTTGATACTGTACTTTCAACACACAGGGACTATAAATAGCCTAAAAATCTGATGTATTGCCCCAGCCAGTGTAGCTAAGTGGATTGAGCTCTGACCTGTCAACTATGGCGTTACTGGTTCAGTTCCCGGTCAGGGCACATGCCTGTGTTGTGGGGCCAAGTCCCCCGTAGGGGGTGCTTGAGAGGCAACCACACATCGATGTTTCTCTCTCTCCCTCTGTCTCTCTGAAAATAAATAAATAAATAAATAAATATCTTTTAAAAAATCAGATGTACGGATCAAATGGAATAGTAATACTTTACATTTATGAAGTCTTCACTTTTCTTTATTATTACTATTTCCTCACATAGAATGGTTTATACAGGAAGTATTTTTATAAGTAGCATACCATTTGATACTTACAGTGTTGTAAGATCAGCAGGGAAGTTATTTTTGGCCCATTTAATAAAAGAGGAACATACTCCAAGAGGGTAAATTATCTGCTTAGGCTGATAAGGTAGGTTGATGTCTTTTTAACTCGATGGTAAAAGTATCTGTTTATATCTTTGCAAATAGATTTGTATTTTGCCTTTTTTCATTCTCTTCCTGTCAACTTAAATGTTACCCTTACTCTTGATATAGTTCTATTTTCAAATCCTACTTTATTATTCAAACTCTTTTAATTAAAAGCAAAGGTCATATTTAAAATACTTAATGGTCAGAATAATATGGGAAGCAACTGATCAAAATGGTTCCTGGAACAAGCACCAATTCATCAAGCCGTCCCACAAACAAATGGCAGGACAGTGTAGGTGTGTTCTAGTATAATATCAACGCTTGACAGAAAACCCAACTTAAACTGCTTCAAGGAATTCAGCGTAATTTTTTGACACACATATGTCGGCTGTCCAGAGGTGGACTTTCTTAGACCAACAGGATGCACTGGCTCAAATAATGTTAAGTGTCTCTTTATCTCTTAGTTCTTTTCTTCTTTCTATTGACTCCATTTTTACAAAGATTCTCACCTCACACAAAGATGATTTATAATGTCTTCAGATTTATATCCTCTTTCCTCAGCCAAAATGAGTGCCTTTCGGTTGGTTTCTCAGTAAAGTTCTTGGGACTCAGCTTTGAATTGTCTCTGATCAGTAGCTATCCCTGTGGCCAAGGGAATGTGGAGGAGTAAGCACTGGGCATGGTGACAGCTCCCCACCAAATGATTAGGCTAAAAGTGGGCTCGGCGCACTCCTGGAGGGAGGCCAGCTAATGACAGACCGTAAATATCCACTCCGTTCTTGCTTTCCTCTCAACCCTTATACAGCTTTATTACTTAAAATATTTTTCTAAATTATGAAAAAGTACTCTCATGTAGGAAACATGAAAGCTAAAGTAAAATCTAGGAACAAAATTTATAAAAGAAAGAAAAATATAAAAAGTCATGCTACTGAATTAGAAATGAAGAAAAAATATGTCTATGGCAGTATAATTTATTGAAAATAATGAGGTAGAAAAGAGTTAGGCAACTTATTATGACTAACATACAGCCAAATCGACTTTATTCTACTCCTCAACACCTTTAAAACTTTCCTCCATAAACCAAGTTAGAGCCACATGTTGCATAATGGCATTGTAAGATAAGATCAATAATGATAAATAAAAGAATTTTCTGAAGTGTTGCCCGTTTAAATTGAAGGTGAGTTCTTCAAAGAGGATTCTCACTTGCTTTAGTCACTTTGGGAACAGTATTAACCAAGTACCACTTTAATCTTTCCATTCAGGGATTTTTTGATAAGTATTATGAATTTGCAACAAAAACCTACGTCTGCTGGCTTATGGATACAGATTCCCCAAATGCAAATGTTGAATTGGGGAGGTTTCCTGGCCTTTTCCTTCTATGTGGTAGATTTATTTCTAATTCATTGTTACTCTCGGCAGGTAGCCTGTGGGGTCACAATTTATCTTGGGTTCCTAATGAGGTTCCTAATTCAAGTGAATTAGGCCCAAGACACCACCCTCTGTTTCCTGGGAGCTTCCTAGGCATTGAAATGACACTTCAAGGCTTCGAGGGGAGCGGCAGAAATTGTCAGGGCAATAGCCAGTTGGGTTGTCCTTTCTCTTTTAAGATTTCAGTATGAGTTTTGAGGGCCAGCAGATTCTTTGCTTTTGTGCCAGTTGCAATAATGTGCTAAAAATATTTTCTCTCCATTGTATCCAACACTTTTAATTCTTTCAATCAGTGCTTCATTCAGCGTATCTTGTCTGTCACGATGTTAGAAAATAAAATGGCATTTTCGTTTTCTTCCTTTTTTTATGTTTTCAGGTCCATCTTTAACTTCTCATCTATTTTGAAAATAGGTATTTTTATTGTTTGTATCCAGTAACCCTGATATCTGAAATTTTTGAGAGTCTAATTCTGTGCATTGTGCTATTATTGTACCTTGACCCGTGTTCATGGGAGACTTGTGTTCTCAGGTATTTAGTAAGTCTGGATTGTGAAGTCACGGTTACTGGGGCTTCTTCACGTGTGGAAATTCTGTGAAGGTGGCACTCCTCCATACAAGGTGAATATTTTTCTCTTTTAGGCAGCTCAGTTTTTACCAGTCTGGGACCACTTTGAGTTTTGTTGGTTTGGGGTTCCTGAGACTATACGTGTTGTAGAAAATCAAACACCAAACTCATAAAGGCAGACCTGTACTTACTCATTCTTTGACGGCCATGTTATACTTTTGCTCAGAGCTCAGGACGGTATACAGGTGTTTTCTTGCCATCTCTTGCTGGCAGTAGGAAGCCTCCTTTTTGGATCATGCTTCCTCAGGAATGTAGCCTCCCTTGGGTGTATGACGTGATCTTAATTACAGGCCCTTCCTGGCTCGACCCCAGGGCCTTCTTTGCTCCCTGTCCCTCTGGTGGCTGCTGAGCATCAGCCTCTTGGTTGTAAGATCAGGAAGGAATCCAAGATCAACCACAGTTTCAGCACCAGGTCCGCTTGAATCTCTGCCGTCCAGAACCTGGTCTTTGGTCCCACCTATTAATAATTTCCTTGTCTTTGTCATTGTCGATTTGCTTTCTCTCTCTAAATTTATAGTTGACAGAGATTTATTTGTTTCATCATTTGGGTGCAGTAATCAGCTATTGGACTTATTTTTTTATTCCATTTTTTGCTGCATTCTGGGTCATTAATTTATGCCTTTAGCTTTTTTTTTTTTTTATCCTGCTTTCCATTGGTTTGGTTTGCTTTTATTTTTGTTGCTGTTTTTCTTATTTATTATTTTTGGACTTCTACTTGTAAACTTTCTTCATCTTTCTGTTTTGGATGTCTTTTGTTAGCATATATCGGTTATCTTTATTTAGCATGTGTCGTATATCTTTAAGTTGACAACTAGTAGAATTAATTAAAATGTGATATGTACTTTTCAAGTAACCAAAGATAAAATTAATTTAAATAGTTTATGTCACAGAAGGCTTAAAAAGTAACTGAAAGGAAGCATAAAGCCTACTCTCCTTGAAGGGAAAAAATGATTTCTTATCTTCCAATGACAGAATAGGGAATGATTTAAATCTTTATTGTTTAGTATAGTTTAAATTATTTACATTTAGTTAGAACTGATACATTGCTTGTTTTCTGTTCTTGCTGTTACCTTGTTATTTATTTTATATTCTGACTTTAATTAAACTATAGTTTTCCTATTTAAGCTATATTTTGTGACCAAGACAAGAATACGAACATTTATATAGCTAACTATAAAACTATTTGTGCAATCAAAGTAATTGTATTCTTCATTTTCCATGTGTTATTTTCTATCTTTTTAAATATGTCATAGGCAAGAAGAGCTATTTTAAAGTCTCTTTCAAAAAGTATATTTCTCTTTCTCCTTGTATCTCAGCCAGTTTTCGATGTGTGTGTATGTGGCATGTGTATGTATGTGCACATGTATGTGGTGTGTGTATGTGTGTGGCATATGTGTGTGTGCATGCATGTGGCATGTGTGTGTGGCATGTGTGTACACTTGGGCCCATGCTATGCAGTCTGTTAAGATCCTTAAGTTTTATATCTTTTGAATATGTATGTTTTGATTTTTAATCTTGAATTACATGGTATTTTACCTAAAAGTATTCAACTTATGTTCATAGACAATTATAAAAATATCATAAGTAAAGTATCTTTTATAAGTTTTCCTTATGTGAAATGAGGAACTTAGCCTACTTTTACTTGTTTTCACTTATTCAATCAAAAAATACTTCTTGAATACCTATCACAATTCCCCAGGCAGTGTTCAAGTTGTGAAAATTAAGGATAAAAATCCCTACCTTTTTGGAGGTTAATTCTAGTGCAGAGAGACAGGTAATAATAGGAAGTAAGCAAATGATCATATTTTATGGATTTTAAGATGTACATTTTTTCCCCAATTTAACATCTTTGAAATCAGGATGCCTCTTATAACTGGTGTATATCATATTTAATTGGCTGGGCATTTTTGTGTAGATTTTTTAAAAAAATCCTTATCGTTAATGATGTTTCACACTAAATGAAATATTATAGCATGTTAAATGGTGTTAAGTGTTACAGAGAAAAAGAAGGTGGAGAAGGGTGATGAAAATTTCCAGGGATGTATTGCATTTTAAAGTAAAACTTCTGAGTGAAGACTGGAAAGAGATAAGACAGTCAGTAGGACCACTGCGTGCAGCTGTGGGTGTCACCCCCTGCTTCATTTTCAAGACTGCCATTCATGGGGATAATGCGAAGAGCCTAAAAACTATGCTTGCCACCTAAGGGAGGGAACCGTCTGTATATGAAGGGTAAGAGTTGTCTAGGTCAAGGGTACCTTGTGTGAAAGGGTGCTGAGGCTGGGGTGCACATGGAGTGTTCCAGGCACAAAGCGAGTGTGGGGAGTAGCAGTAGAGGACAGCAGAGAAGTACTTAGGAACCAGCTCTTCTAGGGTCCTCTGTGTCCACCACAGGCCTTTGACTTCTACCTTGAGTGAAATGTGAGAAATTTGAAGATGCGTGAAGGTCAAAAGATAAAACCTGACTTATATTTTGAAAAGGGCCACACTGACTGCAGGGTTGAGAAGAGACTACAAAAGGGTGTAAAATAGGATATGGCGAGATGAGTTAGTAGGTTGATTACAATAATCCCATTGTGAGATGAAGGTGCCTTGGTGGAAAGGAGGTGAGGGGGAATGGGGACATCTGTAATAGTGTCACCAATAAAAATAAAGTTTAAAAAAGTGATCAGGGTCTTGGTATATTTTGAAGGTATGTAGAGCCAACAGAATTTGCTTATGAATTCAATAATGAGATGTGAGGGAAAAGATGTTTCCAAGCTTGGGGGGCCTAGGCAATGGCCTTCATTTCAGCTTGTTTGTGAAATCTATTGAGTTTAAAACCCAAATTGTACATATAAAATTACTTTTAATAACATGTATCTTCTTTGAAGTACTATCACTAATATTTATATTCAGTTTTGTGACTAAATTTATTATGCTTACATAGTACTAAGCTATCTTTAGAATTATTTCCATATATGACCTCTCTCCATAATATTCTACCCTATATTTTTATACATACAATTTCCAGCTGCATATGGGATAGACGTGTCAGCAATGAGAACAAAAGGACAATGACACTTTGATTTCTCCTGTCCACCCATATAGTAGAAAGATATAACTGCTTTGTTTTCTGCTTGGTATAAGCTTGTGTTTCTTAACTAGGGGAAAGTAAGAAGATGAATAGTGTTGCCTACCCCTTCTAGTGGTGTTGCAGGCATAGGTCACTGCCTTGATTTTTCAGTCTGGTTCCGTGGACCTTGCAGTATATAATTTTCCCTGATTCTGAAAGCAGATTAATTATCAGGACTTGTTTGGGGTGTCTCTCTTTCTTTTTCTTTCTTCCTTTCTTTCTCTTCTTTTCTTTTTCTTTTTCTTTTCTCTCTCTCTCTCTC
Organism: Mormoops blainvillei; assembly: GCA_004026545.1. NCBI lineage: Eukaryota > Metazoa > Chordata > Mammalia > Chiroptera > Mormoopidae > Mormoops > Mormoops blainvillei. The sequence continues at coordinate 77,029 of PVJD01005551.1, read as the reverse complement.
TCTTTCTTTCCTTCCTTCCTTCCTTTCTTCCTTCCTTCCTTCCTTCCCTCTCTCCCTCCCTTCCTTCCTTTTTTGTTCTATGCCTTCATACAATCTAGTGGAAAGATGGTGCAATGTGTGTCAAGGGTGGTTTGTTAGTCAATTTCAAGTTGGAATTAAATAGCTTTAAATTTAAAACTAATATAACTAACTACCTTAGTTGAAGGAGACACCTCCTGAGAATAGATTAACTTATAAAAGAGACTTTATCTCCGTTGGACTCAGTAGTGTTCTAACATCTAATAATATTTCAAAATGGTACTATTACCTTCATATATAACTATCATGTGGAGCACCTATGGGAAATTATGTCTTATATGACATCATATATAACACCTTACTCATTTCTCCTAAATAGGCATCCAATTTGTGTTTTGTTGAGCAGAATTTAAAAGCAAAGTCACTCCCATGTATGCAAGACCCACCTTGGATCTTAATGGGAATATATTGTTTTCATGTAGACCCAGAGAATTAATAAAGTCATTCAGACATTTAGGAGGTAACATTTGAACTGTGTGATAATGTGTTTTGTGGGCAACATTCTGCTTTGCCTCAATTGTTCTGTGCATTGTCCTATTCAGGTATATTTATAAAAACTACGTGTAGATGAACTCCTTACACACTTCATTGGAACAGCATGAAACACAGGCTCTCTGCACTCCTTAGAATAACCTCTCTAAGAATAAATTGTATTTACCTTTTATTATATACACATTTAGATACATAAATAGGTAGATAGATAGATAGATAGATAGATAGATAGATAGATAGATAGATGAGGCCTGTCCAGAAAAAGTCAAGCTGTTGTAATATAATGAGAACGGTTTGCACAAAATCAGTGTTATCTGGCAGCCAAGGAGAGTGGACTGGAATGCCCATGTGTGAACAATGATGACGTCACTGTACTAGTCAGTGGGGGCAGTAGATGCTGTTGCGTGAGCATGTGTACTGTGTGGCCGTCATATTCAAAATGACTGAGTAGAGCAAAGAATCTGCATCAAATTTTGCATTAAGCTTGAATGTTCTTCTGTGGGAACTATTTGGATGATTCAGAAGGCCGCAGCTATGGGCAACTGGTGATTAGCAGCTTCATCATGACAATGCGCCCACTCATGCATAACATCTCATGCAGTTTTTTGGCAAAACATTAAATCACCCAGGTGACTCAGCCCCCCTACAGCCCAGATTTGGTGCCCTGCAACTTCTGGCTTTTCACGAAACTAAATCACCTTTGAAAGGGAAGAGATTTCAGACAATCGATGAGATTCAGGAAAATGTGATGGTACAGCTGATGATGACTGGGAGAACTGTGTGAGAGCCAAAGGTGCCTACTTTGAAGGGGACTGAGGTGTCATTGTCCTATGTACAATGTTTCTTATATCTTGTATCTTTTTTAATAAATGTCTTTAGTGTCCGTATTACGTGGCCGGCTACCTTCTGGACAGAATATACATGTATATGAACAGTCAATTCCTATATGCAGGGTGGGGCAAAAGTGGGTTTACAGTTTTTCATACAGAAAATAATACAATCATTAATAAATAGTAATACAAGAATAAACTGTTTTGCATACTCACAACTGTGAACCTACTTTTGCCCCCCAAACCCCATATTTCTGCATGTATTTTTATTCCTATGTTACATGTAAGTATTCTGGTGTGAGTCTTTACAAGCAAAATAATTGTTTCTTTTTAAATGTTGGACAAGGCCAGCGCCAGCCCCCCAGGAAGGCCGGAAAGCCTGGCCATCTGTCAGCAGAAGGGAAGGAGTGACACCAACTGAAAGAGAAATGGCCTTTGACTGAAGGGAGTTTTTCTTAGGATCTTCTGGTCTTCCTTGTGAGTTTTACTTCATTGAAAAATATAAACAAATGCTTTTTTTTCTACTTTGTCCTATTTAAGCATGGCTTCATGATGCTGCAGTGAAGATTTTCTTTTATGGGTGGTTGTGGGTTGTCAACATTCTACTGAATAATAGTTTAATATAATTTAAACTTAATAGGGCCAGTAAATCTGTAGCTGTAAACCTAGCATTGTTATTCTCAGGATAACTTTGAAAAATATTTTCATATCTGATAAAATTAGCTGTAAATAGCTACTCATCTAGAAAATGTTAACAGTAGAAGAAAGAAAGTAGTAAAGGATAGTAGTTTACTTTCATTTCTTGAAAAATGTGGTTAAAAAATGGGGTGGATTTTAGGCTATTCTGTGAAACCATTTTCTTAATTAAGCAATGTTATTTCAAATATAAGTATATTTCTAAGCATCTTCTCACTTAATGCTCTTTTCTAGGTATTACAAGAAACCTAAACAATAACAACAAAAAACAAATCTTAGAAGAGCAGTGGAAATGTCATGTTCTGTTGAAACCACAGAAAATAATCAGAATCAGTTTGCATTGTCATGGTTGCTAAAGAGATTACTTTATCTTGTGGGAGTGTGGAGACTAATATTTTACAGTCTTTCTGCAGAATATAATTAATTTTCTAAAACTAAAACAAAGAACACCTAAATACTAGCATCGCAGATCCCTCAATTTTATTTTTATTGTGTTCTATAAGCAGTTTTCATAATCTTTCACAAATCATCTTTTAACCTCTGTAACTTTTAGGATAAACAGTTGTTACATTTCAATATTACGTGTTAAATATTTCAAGCCTAATGAATAACTCACCTAACGAGGACACTATGTGCCATTGGACACGGTGTAGCTCTCTTTTGTCAACACTAGTTGAAAAGGTTGTAGAAAGGGGGTAAATTAGACTAGATTTTTTTAAACCATAGAATTTATAAGAATAAATTGTATTTACCTTTAGGAAGCATTTGAGGTACATGCTTAGAAAAACAAGGCCATTTATTATTTCTCTTGTTCTTCAATCCAAGTCTCCGTTGGTGCTTTTCCCAGCTGTCATGGCCTAGTAACCTGCTGAGGTCTCAGGTGGAGAAGCCATGGTTGCCCAGCTGTTCTAGAAAATCTGCAGAATTCATTAGCTGTCTGTGGGCAGTGTAGAGGCTATCAGCATAGCCTTCTTTTAAGAAAACCTATGCTACAAAGTCAAGCTCGTGAAGCAATCTTGTAGATCATTATTCATGCTATCAAGGGTTGGGGGAAGGATTTACGAAGGGAATTACCCTGAGATTTCTGCAAAAATCAATCTCCTATGTGTAATAAAACACAAATAGCCTGCCACGTTATTTTTGACAGAATTTTCAGGAGGGCTGATTGAGAAAGTAAATTGAATTCTTCCTACACATTTTTTAGGAAGGGAATTTTTATTGTAGTTGAAAAGATCCTTAAAACTTTTATTCCTTATAGTAGTTCTCTGTCACTCAGATCTTGGGCATGGGTTTTAATTCCAGATATTAAATATTTATTAATTGTCATTCCCCTATTGAATTGTTTTTGTTATCACCAAAGGATGGATTTTTGTCCAGGAAAGTGATTTGGTATAGCTTTTCAGTGTAATGATTTACTGGTTTATAATAGGAAAACAAGAAACCTGTAGAATTTTGGATGGCTACTCTTATAAATGTTGCTTACCCTTTTAAGACACTGCCTCGCAAACCGTAACTGATTTTACTCTGTGTTCATGGGCTGGTGTACAGGCACACACACATGTGCACACATACCCACACTGTGTGCAGTTATTGCAGTGGGGATAATGATGCTATATTTCTTCAGTTTTCGAGGGGGATTTTCATATCTAAAATTTTAATATTGATATATCGATGAGGTCTACCCTTGGGAATGTAAACTATAGAATTGGGTCTTTTATTAGCAGTTCTAGCTTGGAATGCTTTCCAAAGCCAGGTTCATATTTCTGCTAAAGCAAAGAAAGTCATTCACCTTAAGAGGCTAAAGCACAGGGGCTCAGTCGGAGGCTGCTGCGCGAAGAAGTGTTAGTGCGGTGGGATGCCGCTTGCGTCAGCCTGTTCCTCAGTACGTTATTTTTCTATTTTGCTCCTCCAAATGCTCAGTTAAGCTCTTCAATTTTTGATTTCCTTCAGGAAAATTACTGGAACACAGAATGAGTTCCATCTGAAACAAGACTATATTAACCTGTTATTTCTAGTCGGTGTTTGTATATTTATATACTAATATAAAAATGATTCAATAATGAATTTATAAATTATGACATAAATTAATACTATTAATGCACTGAAATATGGGGTTAAGTCAGAGCTGAGTTTAAAACCAGGGTTATCTTTTGTGGTTTATAATCAAGATTTTTTAACTACAAATTTTTACAGTGTATTTTTCTGAATCTATTTTCATATTTATTTATGCTACTAAAAAGAAACCACACTAAATGACAAAAAAATGGATTTAACATAAAGACCCAGAGGTAGAGCTATGTAAATTGGAGATACAAGTGAAAAATGCTTACCAGATCTTTTAAATGTTCATTTTCTATGATATTTAGGGATAACAGATTTATGTGGCAGCGAAGGAGTAGAAAAAATAATGTAATGAAAAGCCATTCATCACTGAAATAAACTCTCTCTTTGAGAACTCATTTTGGAAAATCTGAGACTGAGTGATGTAAACAATACCTATAAACACCAAATTTATTGTAGAAATTATGAATTTTCATTTTTATGGGACCAAAATCAAAAGCCAAGACGGCAGAGTTTGAGGTCACTGAAGTCAGGGCCGTCGTCTCATGCGCCCGCCCCATTCAGATAGCTGGCGCGCTTGGTCCCTTTCCTTTGTCTCTGCTGGAGGAAATTCAGGGCTTTATATGGGAATTTCATGCTCATTGAAACCACGAAATTCGCCCTTGTGTATAAACAAAGTGAAACATCTCTTTGCAATTTAGCTATTGAAGATAAATTTCTAACAGTTATGTATGTTATTATTTAAAACAAAAATACACATTCAATTTGGAAGAGTCTTCAGAGATATATTGCATGTGATGTACGGACCTTGTGTGAATCCTGATTCAAACAACCCGGTCTAAAGGGACATTTTTGAGATAATTGGGAAATTAAGCATGAGTTAGAATGTAGACAGTATGACAAAGATTTTATTAATTTTGTTGGGTGTCATAATAGAATAGTGACTGCATTTTTAAAAAACATTCCTTATCTGTTAGAGATAAATACTGACATTGTCCTGGGAGAAATGATATAGTGCCTGGAATTTGCTTTAAAATACTTAAGAAAAAAATTGGAAGGAGGTTGAGGAAACAAGAACAGGAGAAAGCTGATAGCTATTGAAACAGGGCAAGAATATTTGAAATCTTTCATAATGAAAAGGCAGGCAAAACATAAAGCACTCATGTCAGAATGTACATATTCATGGGAGTCTTATCTGAAAAGTAGTCATCTTGGAAGGTCCCAAGTTTAGTATGTACTTATTCCGAAAGTAACACCACTAATTACAGACTAACCATGGGGATGCAAAGCACAGTATAGGAAATGGAGCAGCCAAAGAACTTACACACATGACCCATGGACATCGGTACTGACTGAGGGCGTGGGGGGTGCTGGGTGGAAGGGAGCAAAGCGGGGAAAATTGAGACAACTGTAATAGCATAATTAACAAAATATAAGTAAAATAAAATAAAATAGCTCTGAAACACATCTTTTGAATTGTGCTCCTAACAGTGGAATCTCAGCATGTGGGCCCCATGACTCATGTCAGAGTTTAGGTTTTGGAGGGGAGGGAGGTAGAGTAGAAAGCCCTTTGTCAGAGAAAAATTGTAAATCAGAACTTGGAAAAGTAGTAATTTAAACATTGAGGAAATCATTGCTAACACCCGGTTAAAGAACCAGAAATAGAATCAAGTTCCATATTCAAGATCCATGAGTTTGAGAGCAGGGTAGAGGTTGAAATAAAGTTGAAAAATACTGTTGAGCTCAAATAAGCTGAGTACTCTGGTATAACTAGATAATAATGAATGTCAGTAGGGTATCTGTTGCTGCATTAGGTGTGCTGGTGGGTGGGCAGGGGGTATGCAGCATAGAAAAATCAGGCACCCTCCTATACAGGTGTACCTCACTTTGGTGCCCAGATTATATCACCCAGTTGAGTAATCATCTACTTTTCACCATTGAATTTAGCTCTGAATGACTTTTGTCTATTTTTACAAGTCAGATACACCCTGAAGAGATGAAACTTTGCAACTCTGGACAATGTTCAAAGGAATATGTCACGGGCTGTAAAGGCCACTCCAAAATAAGAGTTTGCAAAACTGGCCAATAGAATCCTTGAAATAAACACAGAGCTTTCTTTTAAAAAATTTTTAAAATTTTATCCTCACTTAAAGACATTTTTTAAAATTGGTTTTAGAGAGAGAGGGAGGGAGAGAGAGAACCATCAATGTGAGAGGAGAAGCATTGATTGGCTGCCTTCCATGCCCAGGCTGGGGACCAAACCTGCCACCTAAGTATGTGCCCTGTCTGGGAACTGGACCCACAGCGTTTCAGTTACAGGACAATGCTCCAACCCACTGAGCCACACCAGCCAGGGCTAACTTCCTTTCTTAAAGAGTACAAACATATAAATTTCATTATATTTGTTAAAAATTGAGCCATATTACTTTGTAGTTACAGTACATGTTATTGGTTTCTAATTTAAAGGTGATAAGATTTTGTATCATAGCTAAACTCTAATAATTCACAGGAAAAGGAAGAGTGTGTATTTGCGTGCATATGAGGGAGAGAGAGAGAGACAGAGGAGAGAGAGAGAGAGAGAGAGAGCGAGCTTTACTTCTATCTCTTTGAGCAACTGGGCAGCTCTATCCCATTACTCCTACTATAATGTAACCCATCTTGTTTCTTTGAACAAGTGACTGTCGGATTCATGTGAGAAGCAGCACTGACTCCTCTAAAAGAGTACATTTTCATTTATTTTATTTTATTTTATGATTTTATGATTTTTATTTTATCCCCACCTGAAGACATGTTTTCATCGCCTTTAGAGAGAGAGGAGAGAGAAATATCAGTCGGTTGCCCTCTCATATGTGCCCCAACCAGGGATTGAACCCACAACCTAGGTATGTCCTAGGTAGGTGTGTCCCGACCAGGAATCGAATTCTGCAACCTTTTGGGAAAACGTCTATGGGAAAATGCTCCAACCTACTGAGCCACACCAGCCAGGGCAAGCATTTTCATTTATTAAATTCCACCTTCTTACCATACCCAATGGCGTGAGAACACCTTACCTGATGGCTGAGTATACTGAGAATAAATGTAGTCACTTCCCTTTCCTTCCCTAGGGTCTCCTGACCTCCTAGCCAGACAAAGACGAGAATGTAGCTGATAAACACAAATCTTATGCTGTTACACATCCCCACTCACACACTGAGCCGATGAACAAGACCCCTTGTGACTGCAGTCCAGACAGAAATCATTGCAAAGGTGCCCTTGATCTTTCAGGTTTTGCTTCTATTGCCACCTATGTGACCTGGGGGTTGCTCTGCAAATGACACTACCTCGGGGACAGGAAGCAGGACAGCATTGGCAGATGCCTCTTCTTTGTAGTTCTTGTAGTCCTGCTGTACACCTGACATCTGACACAATGCATGCATTATCAAGCCATTAGTCCCATCAAATATGTGGTAACTGTATCTCTGTCAGTCAGTGCACTATAGAACCAGAAGAGAAGCAGTTTTAAGTGTTAATGGATTTGCTTTAGGCATTTCACAACCTATTGGTCCTAATTAGACTGAAAAAGGGTTGCTAGACATTTAAATAATGCATTTTGTCTCATATATTCTTCCTAAACTTGTCAGCAAAAACTAAGAGAGAGAGAGACAGAGACAGTGACAGAGAGAGAGAGAAAGGTCTTAAAACAATGCTGGATTTTGCTTTTTCAAAAATTAGGGCCAAAACCCACTGAGTTTTCATATGCAATTGATGATGTGATTTAACAAACCTTAAAATTCGGGGTATAACACATGCAAGAATTTTACACCATCTATCACCTAAACAATGTGGTTGCAAAAGAAATTGGAATTGATCACTAGAAACAAAGGAAAACTGTAGAAAAGCACAGATTTTACAAACAAGGGGCAGGGATGGGAACTGAAACCAGCATGGACTCTGATGATACTAAGCCTGGAGAAATACGAGCAGAGCGGTCATTTATTATACAAGCTTTAATGAGCTCTCTTGCAGCACCAAGAGCAGAGGTCCTTTGAAGTCCCCGGGACCCTCAGAAGATATTTGGAGAGACACATGGACATTTGCAATAATCAATAAGAACAGTGGCAAAAGCGTTAATTAAAGCTGCTGCAGTTTCTTGGAATCCAGTGAAGTTGAGATTTCAGATGACTGGAGTACAGTAAATGGAGTAGAGAAACCAAAGCTATTTGTCTCACACGCAGGCCAATTTTCCATGCACAATCAAATTTTACTTCTTGTATTCCCTAACAGCTGCTCTAAACCCACTGAGGATGCGGAAGTCATTATACAATATTAGTAAGAAAATTAGAGTGGTAGCAAATCACAAGTTTGTTTCTGAGCAACACAGTAGGAGGTCAGTTAATATTAAATATTCACAGCCTGTGTGCACACACACACATTTCCTAGGAGAGTCTAAGCAAAATATAGCCTTCAGGGATACACACTTAGTAGCTCTGCATAACAATAACGGAGATGCCAATACCAGCTAATGAAATTCCACTGCTGAAGAAGGGCCCCGAGGCTCAGAATAAAGCCCTCTAGGAAAACAGGAATAACTCCTTGTTTGAAAAGCAAACAGTCAACCTCATTTATTTATTTATTTAAGGTATATTTATTGAGGGCCTTATTTCTATCACTTTGGATGGGCCCTGAAGATGTCAGAGTGAAAAAATACATACACTGTCCCTGACCTCATGGAATGTAAAACTGCAGGAAGAGTTTTTAATGAAACGTTCCCATAAATCAACGCATAGTACTTACAAACTATGAAATTGCGCAGAAGTAAAGGTGCCTGGTGCTATACCGTAAAAGCATAACATGGAGGACGCTGAACTTGACCGGGGAGGCTGATCAGAGAATATGAGGGGTGACTAGGTGTTGTACGAGTAGAGGAAATTAAGAGAACGCTTATCAGAAGGGAAAGTATGTTGAAGGACCTGTGGCCCAAAGGAGCGCAGAGCTCTCCCGATGTTTGGAGGGCAGAGAGCAAGGAGCAAGATGTGAAAGGAGGAGACGCGCAGGCAAACGCAGGGCCGTGCAGGCCGCGAGAACTTTTTATTCTACTAAACAATGGAAAACCACTGAAATTCTGGCAGAGGCGTGTCCTAAGACTTTTGAAGCAATCTCTCTGGATAAAGTGTAAAGGATGGATTGGGAGAAGTCAAAAGATTGTTGCAGCCAGTGGCCCAGAAAACCCAATGGTAATTTGGACAAGGACGGTGATGGGGTAATGGAGAGCTATGAGTAATTCATGGAGATTTAGGAGGCAAAATGCCCAGGAATTAATTAACGTGAGAGGGAGGTATCTTTAAAAAATGTTGTTGTTGTTGTTCCAGTACAGTTTTGTCCATTTCCCCCCGACCACTTCCCCTGCCCCTCCTATCCCCTCCCCCCACCCTCAATGCCACCCCTCCCTGACTCTGTCCATGAGTTCCCCATATATGTTCCTTCACCACCCTTCCTCTGTTTCCCCTATCTTCCCCTCCCCCTCTCCTCTGTACACTCTCAGTTTGTTCTTCACTTCAATGTCTCCAGTTACATTTACATTAAGGGATAAACTTAACCAAGGAGGTAAAAAACTTGTACTCATAAAACTACACAAACGCTGAAGAAAGAAATAAATGGAAGAATATGGAGGGGAAGAATTAACATCATCAAACTGTCCATACCACCCACAGCAATTTTTAGATTCAGTGCAATCCCTATTTCCCTGTTAAAATACCAATGACATATTTCACAGACATAGAACAAACAATTCAAAAATGTATATGGAACCATAAATGACCCTGAATAACTGCAGTAATTTTAAGAAAGAAGAACAAAGTAGGAGGGATCACAGTACCTGACATCAAACTATATTATAAGGCCACTGTAATCAAAAACAGTGTGGTACTGGCATAAGAATAGACAGACAGATCAATGGAATAGAATAGAGCCCAGAAATAAACCCATGTCTCTATGGTCAATTAATATTTGACAAAGGGGGCAGGAGCATAAAATGGAGTAAAAATACCCTCTTTAACAAATGGTATTGGGAGATCTGGACAGCTACATGCAAAAAAAATGAAACTCAACCAGCTTACACCATACACAAAAATCAACTCGAGATGGATAAAAGACTTAAATATAAGTCGCAAAACCATAAAAGTCCCAGAGAAGAACATAGGCAGGAAAATCTCAGATATTCCATGCAGCAATATTTTTACCACTATGTGCCGTAGAGCAAGGGACATAAAGGAAAGAATAAACAAATGGGACTTCATGAAAATAAGAATCTTCTGCACGACTAAAGAAAAACATCAGCAAAATCAAAAGGGAACCAACCGTATGGGAAAAATGTATTTGCCAATGATGCCTCGGACAAAGGTTTGATCTCCAAAATATATAAAGAACTCACATGATTCCACTCCAGAAAGAAATGGGCAAAGGACCTGAACAGACACTTCTCCAAGGAGGACATACACAGGGCCCAGAGACATATGAAAGGATGCTCAGCATCAGTAGCTATCAGAGAGATGCAAATTAAAACCACAATGAGATACCACTTCATTTCAGCCAGAATGGCCATCTTAACCAAATGAACAAACAAGTGCTGGTGAGGTTGTGGAGAAAAGAGAACTCTAGTACACTGTTTGTGGGAATGCAGACTGGGATAGCCACTGTGGAAAACAGTATGGAATCTCTTCAGAAAACTAAAAATGGAACTGCCTTTTGAGTCAGCAATTCCACTGCTGGGATTATACCCTAAGAATCCTGAAAAACCAATTCAAAAGAACTTATGCCCCCCAGTGTTCAAAGAAGCACAATTTACAATAGCCAAGAATTGGAAGCAATCATCAGTAAATGAGTGGCTCAAAAAACTGTGGTCCACTTACACAATGGAATTCTACACAGCAGAAAGGAAAAAAGAGATCCTACCCTTTACAACAGCATGGATGGAACTGGAGAGCATTATGCTAAGTGAAATAAGACAGGTGGTGAAAGACAGATACCATATGATCTCAGCTATAAGTAGAACCTAATCAACAAAATAAACAAGCAAGCAAAATGTAACCAGCAACATTGAAATAAAAAACAAACTGACAGTAACCAGGGGGGAGGGGGATAACAGGGGAAAAGGAGGAAAATGGTCATCAAGGAACATGCAGAAAGGACCCACCAACAAAGCGAAATGGAGGAAGGATTGAGGGTGGGAGGTGGGGAGGGGTGGGGCTGGGGAAAGTGGTGGTGGGAAAATGTTGACATGGGGATGATGGGATGGGGTGCAGGGTGAAGGGAATAAAGGGGGGAAATAATGAGGCAACTGTAGTTGCATAATCAACAAAATAAAAAAAACTTAGAATTAAAAAATATAATAGTCTAATAAAGAAAACTTACTTTGCAAACTCAGTAGCAGAAAAAAAATAATTGGGATGAAACTATACTGGAGTGTATTGAGGAGTGGCAGAGGAAGAAAAGGATGGCTGTGCATCACTCTTTTTTGAAGTTTGAACGGGCTCTGTGGAGGACAGGTGGGGATGTGTTTTAAGATATTAGTGTCATGTGCATGTTTTAATCAAAACATGATTGAAAAGATAAGATTGAGAGAAAATACAGAGGAAACGGATGTAGCAAATCAGCAGTGAGGGCTCTTGCGAAGGTGAAAGAGAACAAGTCCAAAGCCCGTATGGAAAGGCTGTTTTCAGATCAACTCTTGTAGCTTTAAGTATGAGCGGAAGACCCTGTCTCACACCATTGTCCCCCTTGCTTACTGTGTTCAAGGCACATGGAGCAGTTTTGTTGTTCCTTTAACACGTAGTAAACTTGCCCTTTGGGGGATCTTGGCTCTTGCTTTCCCAGGGTTGACTCAGAGAGGTTTCCCCAAGCACCGGATCTTATGTTGCCACCCTCTATTACCATTTCCAGTCACAGGACCTCTGTCCATATGCGGCCTTGCGAGTTCCCCCAGTTGAAAATCAGAACTCTCCCCTACCCCTACTTCTCACACACAGAAGGCAAGGAGAGACTGAAGAAAAAGGTGACCACTCCAGATTGGTAGGTGGCAGTTTCAGCAAGCAAGGGGACCCTTGCCTATGAGGCTTGTCTGCGGTAACCACAAGATAAGTAAATATCAACCCCCACCTACCAAACACCAGGTTCCGTCACATAACCAGTGCAGATGATCTTAACAACAAATTACTCTTTCAAGGCTGCGTCCTTGAAACAGATCCTAGTGTGGCAATTGTGGGCATGAAGGACATTCCAAAGACATGGGAAGAGGCCTGGGTCCAGCTCACAGCTCTACCAGTTGTCACATCCTCTTGACCTCCTCCAACAGCCTAATCCATTATCCTGTCTCTCATTCTTCACAGTACTTTTCCTTCTCTGAGATTATCTTAGGCATTTGTTCACCAACAGGTAACTCCATGGGACAGAGGACTTTGTCCTATTCACAACTGTAGGCCCAGTTTTTAGGACAGTACCTGGAGTGTTGTAGGCCTTCTATAAACATTTGTTGAAGGAAAGAATAAAACAGTAGGTACAGATATATTTATCTGTTTGTACATTAGATAGAAGGAGGTAAAAGTGTTTCCTGTCACTTCATTTTACTTTCTCCACAAGGAATGAAAGGGAGGTTGTTTTCTAAGACTAAAAGTCAGGGGAAATTGGTGGTGTGGGTTTGCTGAAGAGTAGAGAAGTTGATCCTTGAATAACACAGGCTTGAACTCCATGGGTCCACTTATATGCAGCTTTTTTTTCAATAAATAGTATAAATGTAATTTCCCTGATGCTTTTCTTAATATTTTCTTTTTTCTAGCTTACTTTATTATAAGAATGCAATACATAATATATACATCTATAACATACAAAATATGTGTTAACTGACTGTTTATGTTATTGGTAAGGCTTCTGGTCAACAGTTAGCTATGAGTAAAGTGTTTGGAGAGTCAAGAGTCATACATGGATTTTTGAATGAGTGCGGGTTGGTGTCCTTAACTGCTGCATTGTTCAAGCGTCAACTGTACTTCATACAGTGGGAGAGTGTGTATCACATAAAGTCCAAAGGGAATTCCAGGTAGTTTGGAGAGTCAGTTTGAGGATGATAACAAGGAGTTTGGCGTGGCACAAATGACCCTGCTGAGTGATTTTCTCGAGTGGTGCTCAGAGAGATGGGGGGCAACATGGAAAAAGCAGATGGTTGGGTACATCATGGTTGATGTTTTTCCAGGTGGTGCAATGAAAATTTGCAGCGGCAGGAGACTCTAGAGTACTAGCAAGAATGTTAGTGCACATCACAGACTTCAAAACTTGACAGAGGTAAAGTCTCACAGAAGGAATCGTTGATCAAGAGATGTGAAACATTGGGAAGTTGTAATCAAAGAGCAGGGTGACCGAATTGGAGATGTTCTCAGTCACAGCTTCCATGACAACAGGGGGGATGTGTTGTTGAGGTGGAGGTGGAAGAAGTCATTTGAAATGAAGGTCAGTGAATTGATTTTTTTCACTTCTAGCGTGTTTTCAGGGCCTGAAATGTCTTACAAACCAACCGGATATTTCAAATCATAATATAAAATACTTAAATAAAAATAAGAACAGATAAAAATTACCTTATGCTTCATAAACCATGAGTGTAATGTGTTACCATAATGGTGGCATGTCATTCTTGTGTGGGCTTTAAGGTTGCCTCTCTGAATTATAAATGATAAAGTGAAACCTCATTATCTCATTCCACTAATTAAGAATTAGTGCTAATTTGGTTACCAGCCGGGCCGATGCTTTGTGTCATTAGTGAAAGAGCTATAGAGTAAGGAGAAATGTATTTGTATATTGATTCTGTCACTTTTCTCAGTGTGCATGGCCTTGGGCTAGCTTCTTAACTCTACCGAGCCTCTGTTTCTGTATCTGTAAAAAGGAGAGAAAGTTAAATGTCTCACAGCATTATTTTGAGATTTAAATTAGAGCACTCAGGTGAAAGTGTCTATAAATGATAAATCCCCATACACATAGAAGACCTTATAAGCTACAGAATAGATGTTTATTAAGGAAATAAACAAAGTAAGACTTTAATCAAGCACTTATTACAATTTTTAAAGCATCCCAGAAGGATCATTTACAAACAATACAAAAAATTACAATCATTCTTTATTATGAAATTAAAGTAGACTAAAAAAAAAAAACTGCCCCATTCACCAATTATATTTGAAATTAATGAAAATATGTGTATTAAAAATAGTTTATAATCCTGATTTTTCCTGATGTCAAAGAGGCTCTCTTCTCAGAATATGAATTTATTTTGTGATTTTAAAATATAACAGTTCTAGCACTGTGACTGTATGTGTGTATCCAGCATATCTGTATCTTCTGTAATGTTTTTCTTTTCAGGTCAAAGTGGATACCTACCATTATTATTCTCATGGGGGCTGATTTAATTATGGAAGCATCAATTTCATATATCAATAAATGGACTGACCGGTACAACTTGTCTACTCAAATCTACAACATGACCAGATATTTCAAATTATAATATAAAATAATGAACTAAAAATAAGAACACAGACTTATTACATAAAACATACATAAAACATTTTATTGTAACTTTATAGCACATTTTCTTTTTATGGGGAGGCAGAAATTGACCAAAACCTAGTATTTGGTGTTGCTAGTGGAAAGAGATAGACACAGAGTTTGTTTGTTTGTTTGTTTACTTATTTATTTAGGAGGAAGGATAAATCCCTCATTTTTGCAATATGTTGCATAAACAGTGATCATAAAATAACTCCAAATCTTCTATTTACTGACTTGAGAACATCTGTATTTCTCTCCCAAACCTTTTTTAGTTGGTAGCTCAATAGGGGTATAACTGAAAGCAGGCTAATTACTTCTATGTATTAAAAAATTACACCTGTGTCGCTCTCCCAGGTACGTTGTCTAGGCACTGTCAAGTGAAGATGCCTCTTGAAAATCCTATGAATATTTGTTTTGATTACTTACATCTAAGTTGTCTCAAACTGTTAAGAGAAGGAAGCTATGTTTGTTCCACATCAACTCACTAAAGTCTGAGCTCATCTACCCATCAAGTGAAAATGGTATTTAATTGGCGTCTTCTGAGAAAGTTCAACGAAGAGTCACCGATACAATTTCGCATGCCATGGATGTTTTTTAAATTAAACTTGCCAGGATGCCAGCAAATATGAACCCATTTTCAGTAAACATTCTGTTACTTTAAAATTCTTGGTAGGGAAATTCTTAATTAATGTTTTTTCCTTTTCTTGTTATGGAAAGCATCACTCAAGAACAATACAAATCATTGTACATAGGTAGGAGTAAGGGAAGCAGAGCACTTAAATGTTGTAATAAGGGAAAAGCAGGGCAAGCACAATAATATTTGTAACAATGATGTATTTTTTTCCTTCAAGTTGGATAGAACGTTGGAAATATAATTAGGTGAAGTACATTAGATTCCTTTTAATGCCGCCCCGTGATTGGAAAAAAAGCAATGATTTGAATTCTTTTTCATGTTTTTCCCTCTTGTTTTGGGAGACTCTACAAGACAGAGCCTGTCTATGTGGCTCACAAGGAAGGCATTCTACCCACACTGTGGACAGACAGCACATCACAGGTGCATACACAGTTACTTGCCCACCCCCGAATGGCACTGTCATGGTGTTCTGCTGTATCAATGGCAATTGAGCACTACTGATGAGGCAATGAACAGAAATGGACACTTCAGGAACTCACCAGTCGAATGGACAGGTGTCAAGGCAGGGCAAGGGCCCAGAAACAGAACTCCCAAATAATATCAGGTATGCTGTAGTCTTGTCATTGCTTTAGTCACCATACCTTCCTCATACTTTGCTTTTCAGCCACACAGAGCTTCTTTCACTTACCAATGGTTAATCTGGAAGCAGAGAGAGTGGGGGAGGGAGCACTGGGAAAAGCTGCCGTCCCCGAGCACGCCTCCAAAAGCAGTACCTTTTCAGACCATAAAGAAGGTTGAAGAGCAGCCCAGATCACCTGACCGTAGACCCTAACCACAGGTATGACACAGAGGGGACATTCATTCTTTTACCTTCTCTCTTCCCAGTCTTGTCTACATGCAGTTCCTTTTTCCTACTCTTCCCTTTTCTCTTGGATACCTCTAACTTAGACTCCAGGCCTATCGTTAGACACCATGTCCAGGGGGAAGCCTTCCTCCGTCTTCCCCAGTCTAGACTAGGTACTTCCTTTCTATGCATCCATTGCCTCATTCTATAGCTCAGCATTCATCACACTGTGCTGACAGCCTACTGACTGGATCCCTCACTAAACCTATGTTTTCTAAAGAAAGAAGTCCTATCTGCCTGGTATTCCAAGTGTCTAACATCCCTACTGGAACACAATAGGCATGTAGTAAATATTTGTTAAATGGATGAATGAATGAATGAATGAATGAAATGGAACAATGTATATACCATCTTAGGTGGATTTGAAATACAGCCTCCTTCTCATTTTGAATCACATCTATGTAAGTAAAACATCACAGGTACAATGATAGGGGAGGGTACATGTTTTGTTTTGTTTGATATAACCATTGTTTAGGAGGCCTTAAAATGAGACTTTACAGATTGATGTCAGTTGACTAATTAAAAATATCTATGTATTCTGCCCTGGCTGGTGTAGCTCAGTGGACTGAGCAGCGGTCTATGAACCAAAGGGTCGCTGGTTTGATTCCCCAGCCAGGGCACCTGCCTGGGTTGTTGGCCAAGTCACCAGTTGGGGGTGCACCAGGGGCAAACACACATTGATGTTTCTCTCCCTCTCTTCCTCCCTCCCTTCCCCTCTGTCTAAAAATAAAATAAATGAAATCTTCAAAAAATATCTATGTAATGACTTGGCTAGTATTTATAAAAGAGTAGAGTGTACATGCATGATAGCATAAGTTAATATTTATGAAGCTCCAGTTTTCTACAAATATTAAGTATTTATGGCAATGAGTATACTCATAAGTTTGGAAACTGAGAACAACAGTTTTTTTGTTTTAAAGTCTGAAATAAATAAGGTCATATAAGGTCGGCATGATGCCTGTCTTGCTGCTTGTATAAGAGGAGATGAGAAGACATATTCTTTAAATCTTTTCACTTAAGACAAGTCAAGAGAAATTCCTTCTGAGGATGAAGTTTAGACATAAATACGGTGGATAAAAATATATGTTAGTAAAGCTCCAAGAGGCTAATAGTAATGGATTTGGGCTTCCCTGGCAGATCCCAAACAAAGGTTTGACAGTATAAACTTTGAAAGGCGCCAAAAGTTTTTATTTTAATAGGTTGTTACGCACATAGAATTTTGGGGAAAAGACCATCTCCCTATTTCACTAAGACGTCAATGCCTCTGTTCGGATGAAAATGTCTCAGTTGTGTTAATTTCAATAAATAGCTCTTTAAAGTACTTCTTATGGTTATTTCCACTGCTAGTAATTTGGTTTGGCCTCTCTCTATTTCTTTTTCTGAGACAACTGGGTAGTCTTCTGATCAGCTCTTATTTGGTTCTATTCTTTTTATTCTTCAGTAAGTTTGCTGAACTCATTGAGGTAATCGTCTAACCTAGAAACTGGCAAACTCTTTCTACAAAGAGCCAGACAGTAAATACTTTACACTCTGGGGCATATGATCTCTCTCGTAACTACTCAACTAGGTTGTTGTGCGTAAGCATCTATAGGCACTACATAAATGAATGAATGTGGCTGTATTCCAATAAAATGCTTCCCGTGGACACTGAATTTTATGTAATTTTCATGTGTCATGAAATATAATTCTTCTTTTGATTTTTTTCAGTCATTAAAAAGTGTATGAAACATCTTCTCATGGGTCATATAGATACAGAAAGTGAACTGACTTTGACTTGCAGACCATAGTTTGCTGACCCCTGTTCTAAAGCATACATTTAATTGTAACTTCTTCGTTTTGTGCCTTTAAGCCCTCTGGTTGCAGTTAGGTTTTTGATTCACCTGCTGTGAAAGGTGGGCACTACATATCAGTTTAAATTGGACAAAGGTTGATCTTCACTTTGGTGTAACAGTTTGAGTGTAATTAGTTGAAGACATATGCGGAAACTCACAGAGCTGGGGACCCAGGCTTCTTCAGTGTCACTGCTCCCCATCCCCAGGGAGCTGCTCTCATCAGCATGGTTCAACTTGCCTCCCCAGCACTATGTTTACATTTCCAGTATGAAGAGGAAGAAGGGAAGGAGAGGGCAAAGTCTTTCCTTTTAAGAACATGACCCCAAAATTACACACATTACTTTTGCTTACTTCCCACTGGCCAGAATTTGCTCAGGTGTCCAAATCTAGCTATTAAAAGAAGCTGTCAAGTGCATTCTTTATTCTGTGCACTGTGCACAGTTTAAAACTGTGAATGTTAATACCAGGCGAAGGGAGAAGGAATATGCGGGAGAAGGCATCCAGTGGTGTCTGTCTATTCTTCTCTCTCTGTTGTATTCTGAGTGAATAACCTGACTTCTAACCTGGCTCCTATGTCCATTCCAGTGCAATTTTATATCACTTCCCAGTTTGAGTCTGGGTTCTAGTTTAAGAGAATGTTTGATAATTCCCAAAGGCGGGACACTTTTCTGCTTTTGCTAACGTTCCTTTCTTTGCCTGGAGTGCACTTACTTCTTCCTTTTCGCCCAGAAAAAAAAGCCTAAACTCTTTACAAGTGTTCGTATGTTGTTTCTTCTGATAACTCTTTCTCTAAATTTTATTATGTATTTTACTGATTTTCAACCACTCTGCTGCAAGAATATTTAAAACCTGCAATACCTGACTGTTTAGTCAGGGGCACTGACCTCTTTTCTTTTAGATTGTCAAGTAAAAAAAAAATGACAACAGCCAACACAACAATAGCTGTTTGGTGTGAATGAGTCAAAATTATACCAACTTTTTATCAGATTGGCAAAAAATATATGTGTTAGTGTGCTGCAGAATTTTAGTACTTAGTTTATGTGTGCCATGAGATGAAAAAGGTTGAAAATTACTGAGATATTTCATTATCCCTTACAGAATATGAGCTATCTGGAGGCATTATTTGTTTTTATCTTTGTATTTGTAGCATGCACCATTTAGTAAAATCTCTGCTTGTTGACTGACTAAATGATGGAATGTTTTTGCCTGCAATATTAAGCTGGATTTTACTGCCCATGAAAAGTCAATTGGACTTATGAAAAGAAAAGGAGGGAGGCAAGGAGTGATGGGTTAGGGTGCTCTGGTTGAAAAGAAACAAAATTTAGTCTCAAAAATTTAAAGAAAGGGACCTGATTAAAATATACCATGGGGTTCACAAAATCAAAAGAAATGCTCACCAAAAGAGCCAGGACTGCGGATGAGAAGGAAGCAAAGGAGCACAGGAACCTGGGAGATCCCAGGCAATGGATGCCCCAATCCCAATGCCTGTAGACCCCATGGGTCTCCATTCAGTTTGCAAATACCTGGGAGAGAGAGGATGACTGGCCTGGCTTGAATCAGAGACCACCTTGTAGGTAGGATATGGCGGGATATTGTCAGTAATAGTTCCAACAAGGTATTGGTTGGCAATAATTTTTGTTTGGTTTTTTTCTGTAAGATGGCTCTAGTGGCACTTAGTTGTCTTTAACGTCACTCAAAAGAATTTTTTTTAGATTGCACTGTGACAGCTATCACATCAGCATGCATTTTAAAAAACATCAAAATTAGTGAATTTTTGTGTAGCCATTTTAATATTAAAGATGAAAGAAAATATGTAACATTTCAGCACATTAGGCTTCATTATTTCAAGAAAGGTAAAAATACAACTGAAATGCAAAAAACATTTGTGCAGTGTATGAAGAATGTGCTGTGACTGAGGGAACGTCTCAAAGTGGCCTGTGAAGTTTCATGCTAGAGATTTCTTGCTGTATGATGCTGCATAATTGGGTAGACCAGTTGAAATTGATAGCAATCAAATCGAGACATTACTTGAGAACAATCAATGTTATACCATGTGGGAGATAGCTGACATACTCAAAATATCCAAATTGATAAAGTTATTGGTGAAAATGAAAAATGTGTCTTCTTTTATGGAAAAAACTAAATGAACTGTATGGCCAAACCCAACAGCACAGGGTAAGAGGCTGTTTCCCAAAAAAAAGGTGTACTTAACCTGACTATATTAAAAAACAGATGACTGTCACAAAGGTTTCTGGTAGCCATAATGTACTCCTACTCCACCAGTGATCCTCGGAGGTGCCGCTCACCCTCTGCTGTCGAGGCGGCACATTAGCCTTGCACCCTGCTCCTGGGTGGCGGCCTGGGGACCAGAGGCGACCGAGACCTTTCTCTCCTATAGCCTGTCACAGGAATCTTAGCCCGCTGTGCTGACAGATTCTGTCCCTGTGAGTATTGCCAGGGTTAGAAGGGAAGAATAAAGAGGTAGAAAAATCTCTGATGACATTCTCAGGAGAGAAGAGAAAAGCAGCAAGAAAAGCAGACTTTTTTTCTTTCTTTTTTTTTTGTATCTTTCCGGATTGAATTCCAGACATTGATTTCTTTTGTTAATTGGTTATTTTCTCCCACAAAGGGAATAGAATAGAGATCCCATTGACTTTGTTTTGGCTAAGTTGTTGTTGTTATTTTTTTTCATAAACGCAATGTAAAGAGATTTATTGTGAAATTTATATTTATCCAAATAAAAGAGGAAACCTATAACCTCATCAAAATTTCAGAAAACATGTATCATTAAATATCTTGAGCATCAAAGTGGTATCAGGTTTGAGATAGAGATGGGCTGTAAGTAGACTCTCAACAAAAAGCACGAGAGACTAAAGTGACACTAGAAAGACTTGGGAGAGGAAGCTCTTTGACAGCGTCATCTCTAGAATTCCTTGGACAATGACAAAAGACTGGCCATAGAGCTTTGGAGGGGACCAAATTATCCTCAGGGAAAACACGAGCAGACTCATAGCAAGCTGTACTAGGCGTAACACACAGGCAGAGGGACCAGGCTGAGAACACTTGAATACAATAAAAAGTTACATAAAATATCATACATTGCATCAGTCAAGCTTCCGTGCAAGGAATGAAAACATTCCAAGATTTTAATTAGGGAGGAATCGAATCCATGAAATTTTATGCTTATAAATTATTAGAAGGAAGTGAGAAGTGGCTTCCAGGAATGACTTCATAACTTTCTTTGGGGAGCTACTACCTCGGGTGCTATGGAGCTCAAGAACACACCCAGTGACTGTAATCTGCAAATTAGTTATTTTTAGGAAAGCAGGTCTGGAACGAAGCTGCTGCTGTGGACGACTTCCTCTCAGCAGCCAGGACTCTGCACAACCGGCCCATGGCTGTGACCCGAAGATCAGAAAGCCAGGAGAAGCTGTCACAACTGCTTCTTAACACCTGGACAGCTGGTAAACAGATCCTGGTCTTTGCTGCAGAAAGCAAAGCCCTTTCGTGTCCACACATTGCTTGCCAGCTGAAAAAAACCAAAAAGGAACAGGACAATTCTTTCACCTTTCTTTGTCTCCCAGATTTCATGTAGGTGTGCATTCAATTGGCTAACTTAATTTGCCTCTCGAAACTTAGATTCAAAGGAATCTAAATACTTAGTTTTAGGCTTTCTCACCTCTCCAACTAGAAAGAAGATAAGGTGAAGTTTGAGAAAGCTAAAATTAACCTTTGATATTCAGCATATATGTGTGGTGTTTACTTATGTGTGCACATATATATATATATGTATTTATACCATGTAGATATACCATGGATTTACATATTTGTACTGTGTAAAGCACAATTATGCTTTCCATATTTGTACTGTATGTGTGTGTGTATTATGTAATTAACTTGTAGCTGAAATGATAAAGTAAGCTTAAAACTCCTAGGAAAATGACACCTATAGGAAGAAAATACATATTTATAGAAGTTATGCTGGTAGCTAAAGAGGATGTAGAGAAACGAGGCACTCAGATCTGGCTTTCTGTGCAGCTTAATAATGAATGTATTTCTACATAAAGCATAGGCCAATTTTTAAGAAAAGCTTCCAAAAGTCAGTAACCTCTACCTTCCATGGTTCTTTGACTCATTTATTTATAGATTGTTTTTCCTACTCTCTTATTTTTCCATTACATCACAAGAATTGTGACCTAATATAAAGCACTTGATCTTTACAAGATATCAGCTTGCCCTTTAGTTAGTCCTGTCCTTTATGCAGCAATATAAAGTGAGTGCAACCACAATGAGCTAATTTTTACCTAATTTCCTTCTCTTAGGGAACAAGACAAGGGGATGTAGTTTGACCTCAATAAAACAAAATGAATTTGTATTAATGGCATGCTAGAGAAAATCCATTAATGTCATTTCAGATGATAAAAAATATTGTTGAGATTTTCAGATCATATTAAGATTTTTAATATAAAATAACTTTAATTTTCTTATCACTGAAATGAAATTAAAGTGCAATTCTTTTCTCATTTCTCTGGTTGGAAAAAAAGTGCAAAGGTTTGAGTTAACCACCCTCCTGGGCTGAATATATTCGAATGCAAGTGAGGCTTTCAAGATGCAGGGACAATTCATCCAGGAAACACAGATTCATTCTAGCTCTTCTTCAGGAGTATGCTTTGGGCCTGGGGAGGCAGTTCATTGGAGAAGGAGGACTCATGCTTGAAGAGTAAAGATCCCTAGATGGCTCAGGGAAAAACAAATAAACAGCCATAAATAAGAGTAAATTTTTGTAAAGTGAGGCAGTAAAAGGCTTAGGAAGGAATGCTTTTGGTTGTTGCAACTAGAGGATGTTTAATGGGCTTTTTCTACTCAATGGGAGAAAAGGGCACCTTTTCTCTGGCCTAACAGAATATGTTTCAAACTCCCTGTCTTCACTGTGGGGCAAGAATTGCTTCAGACAGAGAAAAGCCTTTCCGGGTTAATAACTAATTCATGGCAAGCATTTTCCACAGCACGTTGGTTGGAGAAAATATCCTTAGGGATAAAAAAAATGGATAAATAATTGTAAGCAAGTTCATAAAAGGAAATTGAAAATGATATCCTTGATGCTAAGAAGTGACATCCCAAAACAGGGCAATGTAGTACTAGGAAATGTGGGACACTGTGGCAGAAACTGACTAGCCAGCTCCTTAAAAATCTCCTTCATGCTATTTTACTTTTCTAATTTTCTTAACTCGGATGCGACTGAGTTCCAGTAAATGGCACTTGGATGAAAGGGACACGTGACATTTTCAGGCCTGGCCCACACTTCTCCCATTGGAACCTGCAGATTCCAGTCAATTTTGCTTATTAGCTGGTCTGCATCTAGGGACTCCAGTGGAGGGCCGTGAGGTTTAGCCACTACACAGAGCCCAGAAGGATCACCTAATCCTTCAGGGATATGTGGAGCAGACCACATTTCCATCCCACTGAATCAGTATTGATTGTGACCTGAGCAAGAAAGGCACCCCTTGTTTTAAGCCACTGATATCTGCGGGCTGCTCATTGCAGTAGCCTACTCCATCTAATACTAAGTCACAGAGGAGGAACATGGAATATGCAAGAAGAGGTGTTCAGACTAGAACGGAGTGGAGACTTAACCCAATAAGGACCTTTTACCAGAAAGTCTTTAATAGTGTTTACAATTACCAGCTGCACAATACGGTCAAATTTTTTCTAAAACTTTCATTTGTTTTGAGATTTACTTATTCTCAGTTGATCTTTTGTATTCCTTAAAGTGTTCCAAGTCAAAGACCTGCTCCAGATTTTATTAAATGATTAAATCACTCCAACAGGAGTAGAAATTCCCTGAGGTGAGGTTCTGATGCCTCAAGTAAGTAATATCATTTGGATACAGAGTGCATTACAATGCATGCCATGATGCTATCAAAATCATTTGTTCATTCATTCACTCGATCAACAAACAAAAAGTGAGCAGCATATGTACTGACCATAATGGCTGGGTAGGTGGAACAGAAGGAATTGTTGCTTCTTTCCATGGGCATTGGCCCAAGTACTTCATGCCCTTGTGGTTCGCATCCCATTGTTCTGTTTTCATTTCAATGCAGCATCTTGAATGGTTGCTTCTAAGTCAGTTACTATAACTCTGCTCAACTTACTCTAAGACAACCATGTCTTAGACCCTTGGTGGTTTCACAGAAAAAAAAGGACATAAATCCTGAAAAACCAGATTTCAGTGAAAAGCGAAGTAAAGTTTGGTAGCCCCAGTCTTTATCTTAGTTTTTTGGCTTTTCTCATTTTATTAGTTCATCTAGATTATTGTGCCTACTTGAGTAAAACAGCCCAGCTGAATTACCTGTGACTTCTAGGTATGGAATATGCAAATATAATGTTTATTGGTCCTGAGTAAGAAGGCAAATCAGAGGACAATATCTTTCATACACAGTTTCTAAGTATTTTCTTTCAAGTCCAAATATTGAATGAACAATTGTGCTACAGCCATTTTTGAATGCAAGTCTGATCTTTTGTTGCCCGTAAGGAAGAATGAGTCATTTTACATAAATGACTGAGAAAAACAACAGGGATCTTGATTTAGAATCACCAAATCAATTTTTACACAAGTTCATCTCCCCTCAACAAAATTGCATAATTTTTCTAATTTAAAACCGATATTAATTAGATTTCCTTTTGACTTCTATTAGTATTCTCCTCCAATGTCTTTACTAGAAAGGAGCATTTCTTTATACACTGTAACTATCCTTGCTTAGGGCCTTCCTTATTACAATATGTTTATATTCTTCATATAGATTACATTAAAATGCAATTTCTTGAATAAATATAAATTTTTAAACACTACGTGCCAGGAGGTGTGCTGACAACCCAAAAAATGTTATGTTTTTTGCCTCGTAAAATGGGGATGATATCTATGGAAACTATGGAACCATGGAACAGACTGACAGTGACCAGAGGGGATGGGGGAGGAGAGATAATGGTGGAAAGAAGGGGAGGGACTAGAAGAAGAACATGTATGAATGACCCGTGGACATGGACAACAGTGTGGGGACTGGTTGTGGGAGCGGAGGGTGGAATGGGTGGAGAATTAAAAAAAAAACTTTTAAAAAGTATAATGAAGGAGAAATACATGAAAAAATGGGACGTGGCAAGTGAACTGAGTGAGGGTGCCCTGAAGGATGGGATCGTAGAGCTGGAATCTGAAGGAAGCAGTAGAGTGTCCTCAATCCGTTGCAGGGTAGCGTATATCAAGGGGTGTGGTGTGAGAGAGATTTTGGCATGTCTGAAGCCTCTGAGGTGGAAGGAAACAAAGGCTTTTTGGAGAAATTGGAGGGAGGAACAGGTGGCGGATCACAGAGGGCTGGAGATAGGGGCTGGGCGGCCCTGGAGAGGAAGGGACTTAGGACATCATGCATTACCAACAGGTGGACACCCAGGGTGTTTTCCCCCTCAGTAATAATGCAAAACCATTTACATAATCAGAAGGCATTTGAGGGTGGAGGGTTCATTAAAAATGATATAATTGATGTTTGGTTTATTTTCTCAGTTCAAGCTACTACTTGTTAGAAAATCAGTTACAGTATTTCCTGTCATCACATACAGTGAAACACACTCAATTACCCAAATAGGAGCTACCGCAGACGTAAAAATAGGGCCAATTTTACTCTCCACAGGAGCAAGAGCCTCTTTTTTCAGGAACAACAGGATTCTGAATTGAAGAATGAAGGCACAATTTGCACACACTGAGGCCTTCCCGAAAGCAAGAGGTAAATCAGTCTATTTTCTAAAAGTATTAATTGCTTTCTTGAAGGACCTTTGAGGTCTTTTCAGTGTCATCTTGGGCAAGAACATTCAGCCTCATAGGAGATGGAGTGTCGTGTCTGAGAAAACATTTGGAAGATGGTAATATTATATTCTCAGTGGATTGAAAGCTGCAGTTTCCTTTAAATTATGTAAAGTATCACAGAAGCTTCCTATTCATGATGATCTATAGACCGATAGATTAAATTCTATTGATAACACTTGCAATAAATAGATTTTTGGGGGTGGGTTTTTAATAAGAGTTTATTTGAGCCAAAAACTGTCGAGTAAAAAGCTTGACTAATGAATTGTTTCTTGGTATTTCACATAAAAAGAAAGGGGCTTTTATCAGTTGCCTAAGTGTCTGGACTGAAAATGTAAACATGGACTGCGAGGTCAGGATTGGCATGATTTCTATTTGGAAGAGAACGTGGAGGGTTTCATTTCTTTGAGAGTTTCTGCCTTAGAAAAGGATTCTTGGCCACTATCAGAGACAACCACCTGGCAAAACCAATGTCTTCAATCTAATGCTGAATTTGAAACAAGGCAGGTAGAGATACTCTAGCACTCAGGAGTGCAGCAGAAATGAGACTGGTCAAGAACCAAAGGGAAGAGGTGACACTGTTAGGGACAGTCTGGAGTTGTATGTATGACCAAGAGATGATTGGTTTTTCTTATTTATTTGAGCACTGATTTATGTGTGGTGCATACTTTTCGCTCTTCTCCTTGTTCTTTAATTCATGTTTCTGGGTTCTATTTTCCTAGAATGCTGTTAATCACATATGAAAATAAGGACTTATATTATTCGTGCAAGTGACTTTTTCAGAACTCCTGTCACCCCACCAAAAGTAGAAATTTGATATTTGTGCTGTTCGAGGATAGGAATCTATTCCATGTCACCTTTGGGTAGGTTCTTAGTTTCTTGCCAGACATCATCTCATGGGACTTCTAACTCATTAGTCACAGTAGGCTCCCTTTCTGTGTTCAAGGATTCAGATCTCTCTCTCATGACTATAAGGTGCTGTCAGAGAAAAATGATGGTTCCCTTCTCGTAAGACTTGTATTAAGTGCAGACACATAGAACCCTAGCCTTTCTAAACTGAAGAAAATCTTAGAGGTCATCTCATCCAGCTTCCAGTTTTAAACATTTGAGGAAAATAAGATTTTAATATATGCTGTGTAATGAAAAGACTTCGAAACTTGAAGCCAGAAAACTCGTTTGTGATCCATCCATTCATCGATTCACTATCCACTGTCTGCCTGGCCTTTTGTCCATACAGTGCTTGGCAGTGAGGACATTAAGGGAAGACACTAATAGCCTGGCTGGTGTGGCTCAGGGAACTGAGTGCTGGTCTGGAAACCGAAAGGTCACAGGGTTGATTCCTAGTCAGGGCGCATGCCTGGGTTGTGGGCCAGGTCCCCAGGTGGGGGTGTGTGAGAGGCAGCCAATCAATGTTTCTCTCCCTCTCTTTCTCTCTCCCTTCCCCTCTCTCTGGAAATAAATAAAATACTTTTTTTTTTCAAAAGAAGACATTAATAATCTGTTTTCAAGAAGTTAAAAACTAAAGAATGAAAAAGACACACTAATCTGTGTAATCCTAGACAAATTATGTAAGCCGAGACTGTTTCCTTATCTTTAATTGGCAATAACAATAATAAAAACAATAGTCCCTTGGGGTCAGATTGGGGTAGTGGGAAAAACAAGATGGACAGAGGTCCTTCACAAATCTCCTATGTTCCCAAAATTCTGAAACAGGATGGAACTGAAGAAGAGGCTTGGATGGGCTTGGTAAGGGAGAGCTCGTGATCTCTCGCTCCTTTCTGTAGTTAAGTGGAGTAAAGTTTGCCAGTGCATTTTGAGCCTGTCCTCTCTTAGCCTCTGGCCTCTGGATAAAGCTGGGGTTTCTCTGCCACTATGCTTTGGAAGTTTATTTTGGGGAAAGACCATTAGTTTTGCCATTAAAAGACTGGAGCTGAGTTTGAATCCTGATGGCACTTATTGGCTGTTTGACTTTGGGCAAGCTTTGATACTTCTTCAACTCTGTTTTCCCATCAGTAGAATGTGGTATTACGGCATCTGTGTGCTTTGACTAGAATAAAGAGATAGGTAAATTATTTCTTTCTCTAACCCTTGCTAGGGTTAATCTTTTATTTATCTCAAGTTAGGTTGAGTGCTATGATTTGAAAGAACGCCTAAAATATCATTTAATATTTCCTAAAATTCTTCTACTTATGGAGTATAAAATGATACACACATTGGAAAACTATTTTTTTATAAATACATGCTTACCTTATGGCCCAAATTGAACCAAATAATAAAAACATATGCTCCACAAAAATTTCCAGTGAGTCTTGACT
Source organism: Mormoops blainvillei (assembly GCA_004026545.1). Taxonomy (NCBI): domain Eukaryota; kingdom Metazoa; phylum Chordata; class Mammalia; order Chiroptera; family Mormoopidae; genus Mormoops; species Mormoops blainvillei. The sequence continues at coordinate 48,781 of PVJD01005551.1, read as the reverse complement.
GGTGGGGCTCAGTGGGTTGGGCATTGTCCTGCAAACTGAAGAGTTACTGGTTTGATTCTTGGTCAGGGCTCATGCTTGGGTTGCAGGCCAGGTCCCTGGTTGGGGGCACGTGTGAGGCAGATGATCGGTGTTTCGCTTGCACATCACTGTTTCTCTCTCCATCTTTCTTCCTCCCTTCCCCTCTCTCTAAAAATAAATAAAACGTCCACACAAATGTTCAGAATAGTTTTATTCATAATAGCCCCAAACTGGAAACAATTCAAATGCTATCTACAAGTGAATAAATAGACAAACTGTGGTATATTCATGCAATGGAATACTGCTCAGATTAAAAAAAAGAAGAACTACCGCATGCATTTGCAACAACATGGATGAATCTCAAAAATAGTATGCAAAGTGGAAAAAAGAGACACAAAAAAGTACGTACTATATGATTGCATTTACAGGAACTTCAAGAACAGCCCAAACTAATCTCTAGCAATAGAACGGTGGTTGTTTATGAGAAGGTTAGAATTGATTGGAAGGTGCCATGAGAAAGATTTCTGGGGTGGTCTAAATCTGGAGTGGGTTGTGGTCACATGATTGTACATACTATCAAAACACTTCAAATTTTACACTTCAGATCTGTGTATTTTACTGTATGTAAAGTTTACCTCAATGAAAATATGTCTACCAATTACAGATCCATTCAGCTTGGCAAGTTAAAGCAACTTGGCAAGATAAAGAAGAGTTAGGCAGGAAGCATAGAGATCATTTCCTTCTTAGTGTGGATTTATTTATTGAGAATTGCTTTAGAATTGGAAATATTTCTGTCGTGGGTAATCTTGGAGTTGAGAGTCATGCTGAAACTTTGAAAACAAATATAGTATTTTCAGTTTTATATGTGTATGGCTCTAAAGGTTAGCCTAAAATATTTTTGGAGTGATAGGTCTCATTTGAGATGGTGTGTGTGGGCCAGGACAATGAGCTTCTCGATAGCCAATTACAGGGAGCGTCACTGACTGAGGGCTCCAGACACTGGAGAACTGAAGTTCATCACCATGTTGGTGCTGAGGCCATGCCTTCCACAGGCTGCTCTCAGCCAACGACTGAGCACGCCTGGGATAGGAAGGTAGGCCTGTCCCTGGGACATTTGGGGCTCCTTTGACAGATGATGTTGGCTTGAGGAACTTTCTATGTGCTGTTCCATCCCCCTCCTGACTCCCACCTCCCATGGCCTTGCCACACTTTCCTCAGAATGCACTGCAGAGTAAACATGTCCACCCAGCCCTCCTCCTTTCCTTCTCTCTCCTCTCCCTCCAGTTGGGCAGACCTGCATCAAAGTCTTACTATGTTCCCTGTCTCTCCCTGTTTTCTCTTATAGGTAGGTTTCTAATTTCTCCCATATGTCATCCTGGCTTTGTGTCTAGTTTTTGAAGGCTATTGACAAAAATGTGTGTTGTGTGCATGTTTGGGTGGAAGGAGGAAATTAGAATCCTGCAGCGTCTTCTAAGCACAGCCAACCCCCTGGTGTCTGCTGGATGTCCATGGTGTACGGAATCCCTGGGCACCTCAACAGTATTATAAAACATTCACTAGGCCCTCTCATACTCCTTTTTACAATAAATCTGTAGCAGAAACCAGGGAGAAGCTGTAAAGAAGAGTTCTTATGCCATTGATGGTATTTAAGTAAAGCTAAACTTTCACCTGCTTTAGATCTTACCTAATTTCTTTCAGGCCTTGTGTTAGCTTCTGTAGTTATGGCGTGTGGTTTTATTATGATCTAGGCAGGGGTGTTCACCCCGCAGCCCGCGGGCCGCATGCGGCCCAGGATGGCTATGAATGCGACCCAACACAAAATCGTAAATTTACTTAAAACATTATGAGATTTTTTTGTGATTTCATGTCACGATGTATTTAATGGGTGGCCCAAGACAACCCTTCTTCTTCCAGTGTGGCCCAGAGACGCCAAAAGATTGGAGACCCCTGAGGTGTAAATCTAAATCTGGCTTATGTGTTCCTGTAGATTTTTTCCCCTAACGTATAAGCTTATTAACAACCTCCACCCTGAAAAGAAAAATCAGTAAATATAAATGTTTAGTGATTTCTGGGAACATATAAAGAGAAACCTGGGGGATATATTATTTTTGAAGCAAGAGATTTATCACTTGAAATTTGATTATAAGAAGATATGTTATTTCTCTCTGAGAATAAAATTAAAAAGGCTTTTGCAGGATAAAGTTTGAGTGAGCTATGATACACAAAACATTAAGGGGAGGGATTGCTGAAGATTATTTGTTAATAAGATATTTTTTTAAATATGCATCTTTTTCCAAGTAGTGAGATGATGCCTACTGAGTCTGATGACTTGATTAAGTCCATGCAGAAGATCTGAGGCAGATTGGGGTCCGTTCTGTCAGGGACCACGCTCTAAAATAAAAATGTACAGACTCCATTGTTAAGTAAGAATGATTTGTGCTTTAGTAGAAAGGACTTTCTTTAAAAGGAGACTTGGATATATTTTAAATAATTCTGAAAAGATACGCTTAAGCTTTTAATATTGATTGCTTCTGGAGACTGGTACAGAGACCTGAGCTGGGTAGGACATTTCCACTTTGTATCCAACACCACTGTTTACTGATTAAAAGAAACTTAAACCATGTGAATATATTGTTTTTTAATAAATAAAAATGTTCCAGTGAAACCTAGGGCATGCAATGAAGGATATAAGAAGGGCATAACTGGTGAGTTCTGCTTAAAGTTGTAAATGGAGATGTGAAGAATGAGTAAGTGACTGGACATCTTGCTACATTTCAGAAGAAAGAATATGACTATTGTAAGAGAAATCAAGATGAGGATTGTTCGGTTATGATATTATATTTAAAAAGGCTTTTTATACGAATCATGGTTGTTATTCTATAGCTGAGTCATTTGGTGTCTACTGGTGATTCACAACTTACTGGAGACTCTGGTTAAAATGTCAGCATTGCTTGGAATGAAAATGCAGAGGTGTCAACAAACGGGACGCAATATGTTGGAAGAATCAGCAGACCACTACTCTGTGACTAAGCTCTTTCGACTGAGTATGATCTCAGAGATTTGTGTGGAATCGGTCTCAGTGTATGAGAGTGCGATTAATATCAGGCGTTTGAAAGCTAATGCTCTGTGTTTCTGTTCATAACTCTATAACCACAGATTTTTAAAATTAGCACGCAGCACACATAGTAATAAATTTTAAAAGATGTGTTCGCATTGAGAAGCAGCTTTATTAAATGGGGTTCCCTGTTTGTTTTCTTTCACCCAGTTCCAGAAAATCTTGTTGATTTTAGAAATCTACAATTAATCTTTTTAAATAATAATTTTATTTATTTATTTATTTATTTATTTATTTATAGAGAGAGAAGAAGGGAGGGAGAAAGAGGGGGAAAGAAACATCGATATGCCAGGGAAACGTCAATAGTTTGCCTCTCACACCCCCTCGACCAGGACCTGGCCCACAACCCAGGCATGTGCCCTGACTGGGAATCAAACCTGTGACCCCACAGTTTGCAGGCCAACACTCAATTCACTGAGCTACACCAACCAGGGTTACAACTAATTTTTAAAAAATCAACAAAAGGATCTGAAAATCCAGCTTTGTTTTCTTTTGCTTTTCAATTTCCCACCAGAACTCACCTGCAAATAGTATGGTTCATAAAACAGGATGCAATTCAACTGCTTCTCTTAACCATCCTAGGACAGACTCATTGGGAAGTCCCTGGATGTGGAGTAAAAGATTATTTTAGTAAATCTGTGATTCACTGATCGTAGCAAATTTGCCCTTAATGTTTTTGTGTCTCATTTTCTTGCCTGTTCTTCTCTATTTTCAAGAGCATTTGTGAAATTGATAAGAGGATAGATTATCCAGAAAGCGTTTTAACTTTTTAGGAAAAAGGTATGCCTCTGTGACATGAATCGAATGGTAACCCCCAACCCCCTGCCCAAGAAACACCTGCCCAGAACCTGCGAATGAGACCTTATTTGCGAAAAGGCTTTTTTGCAGATGTTATTAAGTTAAGGATCCTGAGATGAGATCATTCTGGATTCTCCTGTGGACCGCAAATATCAATGGCAAGGGTTCTTTAAAAGGCGGAAGAGGAGAAGACACAGAGAAGACCATGTGGAGGTGGAGGCAGAGACGGAGTTACGTGGCCACGAGCCATGGAACAGCAGGAGCTGCCAGAATCTGGGAGAGGCAGAGAGGCTTCTCCCCCAGAGCCTTCAGGGGGAGCGAGGCTCTGCCGGCACCCTGATTTCAAACGCCCGGCCTCCCTACCTGTGAGAGAATGGAATGTCTTATTTTAAGCCATCCAGTTTGTGCTAATTTGTTATGGCAGACACCAGAAACTAACACCCTCTGACTCTGAGTTATCATTGTTATCTTATCTACAATAATATGATTAGTCATGTGAGACTTATTTGAAAAATTATAAAAGTGCTACAATGAAGGTGGTGTGCAGGTTTTCACGTGGGGGTGATTTTGCCTCCCTCAAAGGACATTTGGCAACATCTAGAGATGTTTTTGCTGTCATAGTTCAGGTAGGTGTACTAGTATATATACGGTACAGACAGGGGTGCTGCTAAACATTTCACAATGCACAGGACAGCTCCTGTCCCCAAAGAAAGAATTATCCAGCCTACAACATCAGTAATGCTAAGGCTGAGAAACCCTAGGGAATGAGAGAGCCTAGCACTGTGGGAGTAAAATCATAGCTCTGCTGTTAATTTGCAAGCAAGACCATTTACCCAGGCAGTAAGTCTCCTGGAGCTGTATTTTTCTCATCTGTAAAACACAATGCTACTAATACTTGCCAGAGCTTTATAAAGTTCCAATAAAAATGTTGGTCAAAGAATGTTATACTTTAAGATTTCTTTAATAGTAATGAAGAGATTTTTATTATTCTTATTATCCTTATCTTTCCTTAGTGGAGGCAAAAACAAACCTTTGATTTTTAATTAATACAGTTAGGAAGTCCACAATGAATGGATTCACTGAACCCAGGGGAATCACTTTTTTATGTTTATTGTTATTATCTCGAATAGAGTAGTTCTCAGAAATTTCATGACTGTTACTGTTTAAAGATTTTTTCAGTAGCAAGGATACTCTGGAAATACTCATAAAGTTTCTCTGGAGAGCTTATGGTGTATGTCAGATGAATAACAAAACCAAGCCAAATCGAGGGCTGACTGTGATTTTAATGTCATGTGTATAATAAAAGCAGACCTAGCACTATGTAGGCTTCAGAGCACTTGTTGGTATATTATTTTTCTAATGATCATTACAACTGTCTTGTGAAGCTAGCTGGACAAGTGTTGCCTTCATTTGATTCATGAGAAAACTGAGGATTAGTGGAGCAAAATGCTTAGTAAACGCAGAGCTATGATTAAAACTGGACTTTCTCACCCTTGTTCCGCGACAAAGTGTCTGTGAACACCAATCCACTAGCATAGGTTATGATCACGGAAGTACTTTGGAAAAAGTGAATATTGACATGAGATTAAAAGGAAAGAACTTCTTTGACAGACGTTTCTACAAAGAAATTTTTTGTCATAAGACAGAACATAAGACTGAAACTGTTTTAGAAGCAGGATGGAAAAATTTCTGTAATGCTCAACACTGGATCTTTATTTGGGAACTTTTATTGAACACAGAAAGTATAATGAAAGGTGTCCCAGGCACTGCGGAGAGGGCACAGGAAAAAGAAATAGACCGTCTCTTATTCAGAGGGTTATATACCAAAAATAATTTACATTATTTAAATCAACTTACACCAAAGGGTTACATAGTATAGAGAAAAAGTACATTTAAGGGAGTATTTTTCAAAACTAAGATTCACAAAACACTAGTACCTTGAGAGAGTTCTTTGAAAAGTAAGGGATTTTTACCCCCAATTTTTTGGTTGAAAAAGTTTGGGGAAATCTATATTTCCGTTGACTGTAAGATGAAGTGCGCGTATGTGTTTTCAATTTTAACATCCTGAATTCAGGATATTTCTTACAAATGCCATCAGCCAAGTAGGAGGTGTGACGCAGCTATCTTTGCCTACACACGGGCTGACTGAGATTTTATTCCTGGTGCCATGACTGGAAAATGGCAACCCCTAGATATCTGAGTCAGTTTACAGACAGTATGAGTCCTTAACCAGTCTCTGAAAAAATTTTTCACATCTTCTGATCAAAAAAGTGCCAAGATTAAAACTTTCAGAACAGGTGGAGGTGGTTTGGAAGAATATTCTAGAGCCAATAGTGAAACACTCTTAATAAATACTGCATCATCAATGCTCTAGATGGCACAGGGGAAAACACTGTATGGGAAAAATATAGTGAAACTTAGAAGAAACAGACACTGAATGTGAAGAAACTTTGTTAATGCTATAATCAATGACCTTCACTTAAATTTTCCTTTTATATGTGTACCGGGATTATATATGATTAAATCTACCTAAAAATCTACAAGAGCTCAGTCAGTAAGTACTTAAAAAATCAGAAATAACTCAGAAAAATTGTGTCATATTTAATTGGCATAATTAGTTCCTATTTATCGGTCCATAAAATGGTATCTCTTAATATTAGATGGCATTTTAGATTCAATGAAATACAACATATTTCCCTTGAGGCAGTAGAAGGATATATATGAGGGGGGACCCAAAAAAACCTGAAATTTATTTATAAAAAATTGTGTATTTATTCTTACACATTTAAACCTCATTCGCCTTCAAAATATTCTCCATTTGATGCGATACACCTATTGAGACATTTTTTCCACTGCTCAAAACAGTTTTTGAGCTCATTGATTTTGATGCTTTTTAGCACTTCTGCTGTTTTTCTGTTTCACCTTTTCCACATTGGCAAAATGTTTCCCTTTGAGCATATTTTTCATCTGGGGAAACAAAAAATGTCACTTGAGGTGAGATAGGGTGAATAGGGAGGGTGGGGCATGGGAGCCATACCATTTTGGGCCAAAAACTGCTGAACAAACACTGAGCAGTGTGTAGACAGGTGCGCTCATAAATCACCCATCATGAAATAGGCAAATGTGTTGAGTCTTCAGAAAAATTCACGGAAGCCGAATGCAGCCTCTCACAGCAACACAAGCTGGTAAACTGATACAGATGGGTTCCTAGAACACTCATTTAGTGAGGGGGAGCCTGTACTACAAGGAGCCCACCCCAGAAGATAATTCCAGTTTTTTGGGGGCCACCCCTTGTACATGTACCTATTAGTATATAGATTGTAATAATTAGCATATTAACAGAGTCTATGACATTTTACAGTAAAGAAAGTGGTTTAATTTTTACATGCATTTTATAATAACCCTTCTTTTCCTATGAAACTCATTATGTCTTGGGTGACTAGATTTTGTCTTTTTTCATGCCAGTTCATAATACAGCTTTGATAAAGACATTCAGTATTGGCCTATCTTAACTTTTAAAATCACAATTTTGAGATACATATTTCCTTCTTTAAATGAGAAGGGTTACTTTTATTACCTCTAAAGGCAGGTACTACAATCAATCAACACTACTTGTCTCCTTAACTTATTATGGGTGAGGCTCATAATAAACTAGGGGTTTGATATGAATTCTTCGGAGTTATTTTAAGTACAAGTAAAGAAACATACATATTAGAGTAGCAATAGCACTCGAGATGGTTAATTTTATGTGTCAACCCAGATATTTGGTTAAGCATTATTCTGGGGGTGTGTGTGTCTGTGAGAGTGTTTTTGAATGAGATTACCATTTGGATTAGTAATCTGAATTAAATAGATTGTCCTCCCTAATGTGGGTGAACCTGATCCCATCACTGGAAAGACTGACCTTCCCAAAGGAAGAGGGAGCACTTCCTACCTGACTCCTGGGGCTGGAAAAACAGTCTTTCCCTGACTTTGGGCTTGAACGGAAATATTGGCTGTTTCGGGGGCTTGAGCCTTCCGGGTCTTTAGCTTGCCAGTCATAGATCTTGGGACTTCTCCACCTCTGTGATTACATGAGCCAGTTCCTTATTCTCTCTCTCTCTCCCCGCCTCATCTCCCTCTCTCGTCTCCCTCTCTCATCTGTATAGAGGAGATATATGTATACACACATACATCCTATTAGTTTCCCTGAAGAACCCTAACTAATACAGCCCCCAAGCTTGGTAATTGTTTTTAGACTCTTGCTACTCCAAGTGTAGCCCTGGGCCAGCAGCATCGACTTCACTTGGGAGCTTATCAGAAATGCAGGATCTTGGACCCTCAGGCCCCAGCTCAAACCTACTGAATCAGAATCTACATTTTGACAAGATCTCCAGGTGATCTGTATGTGTATTGAATTTGAGAAACAGTTCGGTAGAGGTAGAGTATTTTGAAGTCTTTGCCTATAATTTGTGTTAGTTAAGAAGGGTACAAAAAAAATCCCTTATAATTATTTGACATTAATACTTCAGGAGAGACATAATAGGGAGATTGTAACAAAGGATTCTTTTAGAATTTTGCATAACATTTGGTGAGTAATTTTGCAATGACAAGAAGAAAAAATTTACCTTTGAAATTTGTATTCCTAGAAAATTTCCAGATTTGTTAGTTTTTAAATGGTGATATAGTACAACTGACAACGGCTAATCCTTAAACATTAACAAGAGGATTTCTGAAATTTACAAATAACCTTTTTGGACATTAACATAAGTGCCTCCAAACATTTTAACATTTAGAGTAGATTTTATAACTGGTCTACGACAAACTGTGGCTAATAGTAATGACTATTTAATGATAATGTCTTATATTTTCTAATGCTAACAATAACATAACATATATATAGCACTGTATAGTTTTCAAGGTATGTTTACATACATCCATGGCTCATGAAATTCTTTCAATAAGCTTATGAAATAGTTATGGGTATTTTTTCTGAAATACTTTTATAATTATTAATTTATAGTTTTACCTTCTTCAAGTCAGAAAAGTCAATTTATATTTAAATTTAATAAATACGTATTGACACTTGTTCAATAATTTTATTATTTTCAATTCTTTTTAGTTCAGTTGCCCAATCAAGACTAGATTGGTTTGTTGTTGTTGAAGTTTTCCCTGCTTTATATCTGACGTGGTAATGAAGTCGAGAGCCACTGCTTCTTCGCGGCCCACTTGCCTCTTTTGTGAGTGCAGTTAGGAAATAAACATGTGTGATTCCTTTGACAGTCTCTGCTTTCTGTTTCTGAGGAAGTAACTCTGCTTAGTAATAATCACCCAAAAGTGGCTTATTATTGGGCAGGGATGAAGTTGTTATTCTATCTGCATGTCTAGGATAAGACTTAATTGTAAGAGAAAATGATATCCTATCACACTGAAATTTTATCATGCCCCAGGGACATTTAGGCAGTGGAGGTTAGCCAAGGGATGTCAAGGGAGCAGCTGATCCAGCTGAGACTGGTTCTCAATCCTAGAGATTTGGGTTGCTGGTGCTTAGGGGAATGTCCAGGGCTAGGAGGCACTTGTCTTTTGGTTTAGATAAGACGGAGTTTTACTTTGAATACAGAAAATAAGCTGCCAGTTTGGAATACTGCATTATAACAGCTGGTTTTTGGAAGAGCTTAGTAAAGCAAGAAATGAGGAAATTTCTTTTGGGCAGTTCATTTACTTCACAGATACATGTATGTAACTTTTATATTACATCAATGGCTTATGAGTCAAGATGATCTAGGGGGAGTAGGAGTATCACTACTATAAGATAAGACCTTTTAAAAATTATTATTATAATAAATTATGTGAGCAACATCTGGTTGTTTTTTAGGGATTTGAAATTCCCTGGTGGATTTTTAAACTAATTGATGAATGTAGGATTGGGTCAACAATTAGGCTGATTACTTAAAATTTATATTTCTTTGTAAAATGAGTTAACTGTTCACAAGAGTATAATGGAATGAAAAGACTTTCTTTTTAAGAATGCAAAGCCATAAAAGCAAAGGGCAGGCAGACAAGGCGAGCTGATACAGAAACACAGACTCATTCCATGCGTAATCAAACAAAATAAACTCTTTGATAGAGAACATAAAATTGCTAATTATTGCTAATTAATGTTTAAACTTCAACTTTTCAACATTTACCGTTGCAATCACTTCACCTCTATCGTAACCTCTCCAATCTCTCTCCCTATAGGTTTCTTTCTCCCTGCTTTCAAACAAGGAGGGTTTGTTCCATCTTGATAACAAGAGAATAAAACAAAACGCTTCCAGTTTGACTGCCTTGTTCCCCGGCGGCACCGCTTGGTGTTGCTCAGTTCTTTTCACGCCAAAATCCTGTTGGGGCTCCACACCCAAGGACACCGCTGAACTCTTTCTTCTTGAAATGCTCCATGCAAACAACAGCACCCAGCACATAGCTGGCACTTAAATATTCATACTTTTTCCTTTGTATAAAATCCAAGGCTTTATTTTCAAACTCTTTGTTTCTGGGTTCTCCATGATGTTTAATATTATTCACTTTCATTTGGCTGAATTTCTCTCTTTAGGTCTTCTACATGTTCTCTCTTTTGAGGTGTCTGTGCTCCACCGACATTCATTCCATTTCCAAGTCAACATAACACTACTACCTTTTTTTTTTTTTTTACCATACTTTCTTTGATTTCTTGGGTGATTCCTCTTTTTCAGTTCACTCTCTGCTCTTAATGAGCTCATCCATGAGGTTACATCCTCTAAGTGAAAGACTTCCAACTCTGTGTAGTAACTTCTAATCTCTTAACTATGCTTCATTAAAAAAAAATTTTTTTTAATTTCAAGCCACCTATTATGACATTTCTGTTTGGATATCTTACCATTAGCTCAAAATCAAAATTTCTCAAACTGAACTAACCATCTTTTATTCTAAACCAGCTACATTTACGTAACTCCCAGCTTGCTCCTGGCATCGGTGTTACTCTCATCACTCAGACTTAAAAACTTTGCTTCATGCTTGACTTTTATTTTTCCTTCCTCTGTTTTACCTTTTTTCCTTTTAAAAAGCTTAATCTGTCTTTAGGTTGAATAAAGTTTTTCTCAGAAAATGGCTCTAGTTAACATTTCCTCATTTCTAATCCCCAAACCAATGTTAATATCCTTTCCCAAGTCTTTGTTGGATCACAGTGACACCCGTTTGGCAGATAGGAAACACATTTCAATTAATCTGTGCAGAGCAAAATATCCTATCAGAGTTTACACGTTTTAAAAGTCTACTTCAAGAGGGGTGCCACAATTTTGCCTTGGAATCAACAAAAGTATCATCAACCTTCATCTTCCTCCATAGATACCAGGGACCTTCAACAGCAGAGGAAAACTATCTTTTATTCACAGAGCGTTACCTTCCTCAGAAGAATGACTACTTTGTGTTTGGAGAACATAAGACAAAAAACTACCAGACATACTGGGGATGGAAACTAAAGTGGTCTCCGGGTGGCTGACATTAAACCAATCCAGACCCCGCAATGTTGAAAGCTAAGAGCTAAAACCTCGGGAGCTCAAGTGAGGGGGCACTCTTGGACTTAGCACCGAGTGAGCAGACTCCTCTATCCCGGCCATGGCCTGAGCTTAGACCTGGATTATCAAGTCATTGTTTTAGTGGTAGATTGGCACTGATTCTTGGATTTCAGAGAGCCCAGCTTCAAGAGGGCCAACCACATAGCAGCAAGAAGCAATGCACAAGACATGAGCTTTCCTCCCAACCAGGCGTGCAAGTTAGATGCGTGAGCACTGGAGACTTTGGTTGATGGGGGAGGGCTCCGAAGAAAGTGGCGCAGATTGCCTACGAGGAAAGAAATTAGTGGCTCAAGACATTATTCTGAAAAGTGAAAGAGATTTAATTGTATTTCCATTCTGAGGTTTTACGACATTTTATACCAGCTTCTTGTGCAAGCATGCTGTAATTTATAGGGTAACACAGATTTGCTCAGGATAGTGTCAGTTCACATTTGTGATCCTGGTGTAATTTTGAATAATTTTCTCTTTCACCCTCAAATTGTGTCCTAATTTGAAAGGTATATCATGCTGTTACCCTCTCTATGAACCCCAGTTTTGGGAGGGGCCATTTATTCCTCCTAAAGAATCTAGATTTTGGGACTTCGGTCCTCAGACAAAAAAACAGCCCTGAATATTTTGAATCTACTTGACAAGAGGAATCTACTTAACTAACAAACTTTCCAACAAGGACCAGGACGCCACCTCACATTTTCATTTTTATGCAAAGCAGAGGAGGAGGACACGGGTTTCCAGCTTCCTTTACCCCTGTTCCCCAGGCCCCCCAGATTGGTGGGATGTGCAAACCCTGCCTTGGTGTGTTTAACGCACAAATCCAGAGCTACAGGATAGTTCTTTAGTGAAGAAGCAGCCAGGATAACTCAAGCTTTTGAGGAATGGAATTCAGGTCCTCTAGCAAGATACTGGCCAATGGACCTCAGTCTCTGACCAGTTGGATTTGCTTCTCTCTCCTTTGCATTCAGTGAAAATGTTGCCTTTAGCTCTTTTTCTTTTTTCTTTTTTGTATGTTTTATTGAGTATGTTATTACAGTTGTCCCATTTCCCTCCCCACCCATATCCCCTCCGCCCTGCACCCCATTTCATCATCCCCACACCTCTTGGTCCATGTCCATGAGCTGCATATACCAGTTCTTTGGCTTCCTAATTCCCCACACTACTCCCAGCCTCCCCCTAACCACTTTTTTTTGGTCAACATTTTCTTGCCACCACTTTCCAAAGCCCCACCCACCTTCACCTCCTACCCTTAATCCTTCCCCCATTTGGCCTTGTCGATGTGTCCTTTCTGCATGCTCATTGGTGACCCTTCCCCTCCCTTTCCCCTGTTATCCTCCTCCCTCCTTCCCTCTGGTTACTGTCTGTTTTTTATTTCAGTGTTGCTGGTTCTATTTTGCCTGTTTGTTTATTTTGTTGATTAGATTCCACTTATAGGTGAGTCCATGTGGTATCTGTCTTTCACTGCCTGGCTTATTTCACTTAGTGTAAAGCTCTCCAGTTCCAACCATGCTGTTGCGAAGGGTGGTAGCTCCTTCTTCCTTTCTATTGCATATTATTCCATTGTGTAAATGTACCACAGTTTCAAAAGAACCTACATACCCCAATGTTCATAGCAGCACAATTTATAGTAGCCAAGAATTGGAAGCAACCTAAGTGCCCAGCAGTAAATGAGTGGATCAAAAAACCGTAGCTCTTTTTCTTTGCAGAAGAAAGAAATTTGCATGGATAATCCCCAAAGTACATGGTGTGTCTTTTCAGGTTATGGTTTCATAATTGGTGTTCTTGTTCCCTATATACCTCTCTTCTAGTACATCTTATCTTTGGTCACCGCAAACATAAAAATGAATTTGGTTGAAATTTCAAAGCCTTTCTTCACTATCTGTACTCAGCTTATAACTACAATTGACCTGTTTTGTCTTTTCGGGCCCAGATCAAGGATTACCACCTCCATAACAGTACAGACTCAGGTTTAATAGGTTTTGATGGATCTTGGAATCTGGTGAAAATTAAGATTCTGATTCACAGACCTGGCAGAGTTGCAATCCAGTTTCCAGCCGTTACATTTGTCACTGGTCTTGGGACAACATTTTGTGTATCGAGGCTCTGTAAGTTCTCATTAAATGTCTCTAGCTCAGTTTAATCCCGCTTCTTCAGAACCTCCACATTAAGGGTTGCAAAATTCAGTTGTTCTTAATGACAGGCTACTCATTTGAAGTATATATTCTCTAGTATTACTGTTTAAATGTTTCATTCTCATATGCTATCATCCCAGGTGGACAGAAAGCTCCTTTGGTGCAGCAATGGTTGTCTACAACTTCGGTAATATCTTACAGTGGGGTTTCTCTGTCTTGCACACAGTAGGTCTACACTAAATTTGCTGACTGATTGATTCTTCTTAAGAGATTCCTTCTTATTGTTCTATCACATGAGAACTCCTGAGATACATTTAAAATTACAGTTTGACAAGAAACAATTATTTTAAACAAAATTATAAAATATCCTGAAGTGAGGAAATCTGAGCCATCTGATGAAAATGCTGGATCTGAATCATTAAATTACACCATTAAAGCAATAAGTGAAGGTCTTTCCTATATAAGTGACAATATAAATCTGAAGTTATTATGAACCACATTAGGGAATAATATGTATTATTGTTTTATTGTGTTATTGCTTTGATGTGTTATGGAAAAGTCACAGATCATGAAATTATAGGTTATAATCCTGACGATTATTTCCAAACTTATTTTTTAAAAAATCAATTTCTTGGACACAAATATAATCAACTTGTATTGGTAGAATACATTCTCAGAGTATTCCTATTAAAGAGTTTTGAATAATTTCAAAATTTAGTCTATAGAGAAAGAATGTTCTATAAACTCTCTTCCTTTCAGAACTTTGAATCAGAGTTGGAAACCTCCTACAGACATCAGGATGTTCCAGCCTGTAGAAAGGCTAGTGACAATTTTAGAAAAAAAAAAAGTAATAAAATGGTCATAAATCCTGACTACAGACTCTGGATCTCAGTTTTCAAATGCATATATTGATTGAGTCATCTCTTACCATTCTCAAAGGGAACCAGATGCTTCCAAGCACATTTTATGGAGATATATATATCTATATACATATATATATCTATATACACATATATAGATATATTTATATGTTTCAAAATTTGTGCTTGCCAGGGTTTACAATTGCCTTCAATGGAACTTGCCTTCTGCAATCACTTTAAGCTTTTCCTCATGAAAGTCTCATTACATCTTAAAGATCTCAGAGTTCAGAAAATTAATTAAAAGGACAATATATTTTCTCAGCATCTGTACATTATTCTCTTTGATATTTTTGCTCAATTTTGTTTCAATTTTAAATTAATGAAATATTTTTTGGGCATGTGTTCTTATGATCAGCATTCAATTTATATTTTTCCACTCCTACCCTAGTTGGTAGCATTGGTAAGAAAGAAATGGTTCTTATCTAGATGTTTCTAGAGATATTTGTGCAATTTTCTTGTAAGCAGTATAACCATCTATCTTCACCAGCATGAGCAGTATCGTCCTATCTGGATACTGTGTACCACTAATGGTGGGGGACTTAAATAAACTTTGATTCTCAGGTAGATTAATGGTAGCTGGTATTAACACAGAACAGAATAGGAAGTAGTAAGTGTTGCCCTGTTAGGCAAGACTTCTGATTAAGCTGGAAATGAAACTGGCTTTTTAAGTGCTTATGACTTCAACAAGTTACTAGGAAAATCTCACTAGTCTGCAAAATATCAAGGAGACAGACATTAGCATTTCACATCTGCTCTCCTCTGACAGTTATTACAGGAGCTGAGAAACGACTCCGCATTCTCTGTCATGTGATTCAGTCCCTCTCCTTCCTTTCAGGATCTCAGATTGCAGATCGTGACTCAAAATAGGTGTTTATGCAGAAGAGGGATACAGTGAGTGAAATCAGGGGTTTCTTGGTTTGTCATAAGCAGAGTTGTGGTCCTTATTAGGCTAATAAGGATCTTTTAAGAAACAGAGAACATTTGAAATCAAATTAAATCTTGTGTGTACACAAATACTCTCTCTCATACACATGCTTTTGATACTGTTTAGGTGCCAATAAGGAAGCACTTAAATAATGGATTTCAATGAAACATAAATTAGAAATATGACAGCTCATTCTCATCAGACATGTAAGCTGAACCTTACATGTATAGTATTAGGAACTAAGAGATTTAAAGCTTTTTCATGCAGTAAGCCATACAGTGTAGATTCAAATACTTTTATATCTATATAAATAAAATGTAATGTGTAGCTTGAGTATTTTGGATTGCATGTAGTGATAAATAGTTTTGAATTAGGTGAAGGTACAGAAAAATAATCTATCTTTACGCTATTTTTAACTGATATTTTGCATGAGTGCTGCATCTTCTATTTGTCCATCGCCTACATTATTTGTATTAATAAGTCACACTTTCCACATGTGACTTCCCAACAGTCATGATTAAGGGGACATTCTGTGGGTGGGCTAAGAAAACCAGTGAGCTGGTCTGTGCTGGTGTTTTAATTCATAAAGGCACTTGCCAGAAAGGTTAGAGGAAACTAAGATCCCATAGATGAACCTAATGACATTCTCCCCTAACTGGCCCTGGTCAATCCCTTGGTATGAGGAAAAAGGTGCACTTCTGTCACCATGCTTGGATGGAATAAAAATGAGTAAAATTTCACTGATATCTATCCACCCCCAGCTACTATAAGAATTCAGGACTGTTTCCTCACTCTCCTGTTCCATATAACTTCCAGTCTTGGAGTTGGAACTTTGAATGTATAGAAAGAAAGAGGATTCTGTTCAGGAGACATGAACCTTATAAAGACCTATTGATTTGAGGAACAAAACTCTCATGTTTCTGAACTTTTCATATATTCAGTTAGACTCTTTACCGGGCTGAATAAATGAGGGGTGACACTAGCTCTCCATTTATAACTTATTTTGTACTTAATTGAGTGTCCCTTGGGAGTGTGGCTTTGTATTCAATGATGAGAACAATTAAATGTATAATTCTTCATATATATTGAGCTACTCAAATTGAAATTCCTTTACCTGATTCTTTATTTCTGTAAGGAAAGGAGAATATTCTCTTGCTGTTTCAACCTAGCAAGCACATTTTGAATTTGTTTAAAAAGATTTTATCTATTTATTTGTAGGCAGAGGAGAAGGGAGGGAGAAAGAGAGAGAAACATCAATGTGTGGTTGCCTCTCGCATGCCCCCTGCTGGGGACCTGGCCCACAACCCAGGCATGTGCCCTGACTAGGAATCGAACCGGCGACACTTTGGTTCACAGGTCAGCACTCGATGCACTAAGCCACACCAGCCAGGGCCACATTTTGAATTTTGATTTATGCTGTCAACGTGTGGCAAGAGTGATTAACTTTTTCTAACTTTTCTCTATATCCTCTGGCATGTGGAAGAAAATTGCTCTGTGTTCCATTTTATTTTCATGGCAGTTAGTTCTTCCATTTTTGCTGTTTTCCCCAAAAGAAAAGAAATCTGTGCAAGCAAGGGTTGACCAAGTACTGGAAATCAAAATTTTTTATTCTCCCCATGACCTAGAAAATTAGGATTGGTCTAACAGAAATAAGGCAGTTGCCTTGAAGAAACTGAATACACCTGGCATATTCGGATAAAATTTTGTTGGTTATTTATGGGAATGTGTGTCTGCTGGGGAATTCTAAGTCATACAGCTTAAAGCACGTGCCTGCTTCCTCTTATTTCATGATCTAGGTGTGACTCAGGGGTAGGGATTGTTTGTTGCAGGGATTTTTTAGACAAAACCTTAGTTTTGGTCGGTGGGATCAGCATTCAAGTAAATTTAGTATAAGGAAGGACATTTTTATGGATAAAAAAATAATGAAAACATCAGTAAAGGTGATTTAATGATATAAAACATCTTGCTAGATCATGGTTTCAAGGGTTACGTGCACTCCACATTCCATAGAGGTTTATAATTCTGTCATAGTTTGTGTTAGAAATATGTTATTCAACTAAATACCTCTGAGGAGTTCACAACTGCTTATTGCTCTTAAACCTCTCCTTTTAGAAGGTTCTTGGGGCTGTTGCTCTCCAGACCAACAATAATGGTTATCATAAGGCCTCTGGGAGAGAAAGATATGTGATTCTGAGCCCTGGCGAGCATCGAAGTGCAGGACTCATAGCCGGCCAGTCTTGCTTATTTTCTTCTAGGTAACCAAGCTATAAACAAGGGGGAGCAGAAATGGCCTAGAAACCAATTTGCAGAAGATTACAAAGGTCGCCATGGCACAGAGTAGTATGCTGTGTTACTTAGAATATATGATGTGTTGAAATGTGTGTACCACATCTCTAACGTAATAATTATGATATAAGAGAGGAACACATTGCCAATATCCTGTTAATGGTTTTTGGAACAAACTGAAACCTATTTTCAGGGTTTTCATTTTCAGCTCTTCTTATATTGTGCCTTTCTGTAACTTTGCAGAAATTTTATTAATCCATTTTAAATTAAACTTTTCACTTAAAAAATTAAAACTGCAGAGAAGTTATGTCTATTACAATTCACCTCTAGTCACCTATATTCACCTTTCCCTAACATTTGCTACATTTGCATCCTCTTTCTTCATATATATGTATATGGATACACACTCTTATTCTTAAATAGGAATAAGAAACACACACATTTTTATTCTTATGTAAGCATTTATTATTTTTGTAGCTATTTCAGTGTAAATTCAGCTGAAATCTCCTAAGAACAAGGACATTTCCTTATGTAACCTTGTTGCTACTTTCAAATTCAGGTACTAATATATTTTTTAAGAGTCCTCTGATTTTCAAATTTAGCTTTTTATTGTTTTTTTTCCTAAGGAGATCAACTCCATAATGAAACTACACCAGATGTCTGTCTACAGCTGACACTTTCTAAATGAAGGCCACTTTGCCACTCGTAGCAACTCCCCCAATTATTCTCACGTGGCCTTTCTTTTCATCATCTTTATCTATCTTTGTTCCTTTTACATTTTCTCCTGACAAGCAATAGTTTTTAAAGGCCACTTATTGCTGCTCTCTATTCACCTAAGCAGCCGAATTACATTTTGGGAAGCTGCACTGCTTATTTAAGTGTATATGTCTAGGAAAAGAAACCTAGGGGACATTTTGCAGTTTGGGGGTGACTATTATTTCCTCCAGCTTCAGTAGAAGGAGACTTCATTCAAACTTTAAGACCTTTCTAGAGTAGGTATTTCAGTGGTCACTGCAGTAATTAGTATTGTGGCTACTGGAAAAAGCACAGGCTGGTTGATCACTCTTAGCACCTTTTCTTTTGTCAGCAATTCAGCACCTGATGTTTTGGCTGGCGACTCGGAGCTCTTTTAGGGCCTCCTCCTCCCTGGAGCTCTTGTCTGTTAAAGCAGAGAAATGCCATGGACCCTAAAGAAGCCTCAGAAAGAAAATGCAGTTTAGCAGTCTGTTTCAGAACTTTTCAAAAGCAATTGCCAAGGAGAGGCAGGGCCTCATACTATAAAAAAGAGCTTATCCCCCAAAGATCCTTCCTCAAGGATCCAGGTTAGTAGTCTGAAATCAATTCGAGCAGCTAAAAGGATGAAAGGAGATTTCATGGTCTGTGGTGTCTGTCTTGGAGCGCTCTGCTTGGGGGTTTTCTTTGGCCATCTGACTAGAGGCAAAGATTAGTGATGCAGTGCTCGCTTTCAGTGGCCTGTGCTTCCGTGCTTTTCCCGGAAGGAAGCCCAGGCTGTGGGAACCAGGGGTTCTTTAACATCTGTAGGTTAGGATGGACAGGATGGCCATCATGACATTTGCACCAAGGCACCGAGATGAACAGTATTTATTTGCCTTTTGAGAATGATGAGGTTTTTTTAAAAAAAATTTAAAAAACCCTCAGTAGTGTATATTTTTATTGATTTTTAAAGAGAGAAGAAGGGGGGGTGGGGAGAGAGGGGGGAGAGAGAGAGAAAGAGAGAGAGAGAGAGAGAGAGAGACATGGGGATCAGAGAGAAACATCAGTTGGCTGCTTCCCGATGTCAGAGAGAAAAATCAATGGATTGACTCTTGGACCTGCCCCATCCAGGGATCGAACCAGGTATTGAACCTTGGTATGTGCCCTGACCAGAGATCAAAACAGCAACCTTTTGGTGAACAGGATGATGCTTCAAACAACTGAGTCACCCAGCCAGAGTGAGAATGACCAGGTTTTTCTTTCTTCTTAGAGCAAGGACAAGGGGAAGAGTAGCCTTTTTGGGAAGGCCAGTTAGCTCAGGTGTAGAGCCAGAGAAGACAAACTTTCATCAGCTCTTTTCTTATGCCTTGGATCTGGTGGTTGGGTTTGGGGAAAGAAGGGATCACCTTTTTTCCTGAAGTTTTTCTACAGTCTAGTATACTAAAGGAACTCTTTACAATACCATCCATAACTACAGTGCCCCTAGCTTTTAGCTCTAATGGTTTTTCTGACCAAGTAAGTCAGAGTAGTTCAAAAATATATCACACACACAATTCTTCCATAACTTTTTACTTTAGGGAATTGGGTATGAGAATTTTCTTTTTATAAGCTTGATGGAGCCACAACACTTTGGCTTTATTTGGGGATAGTTTCCTTCTGACTACAAAAAGTAAAACAAATGTCAAGATTTTTAAGACTTAATGCAGGGCCTGGCACATAATGGATCAGTGGTTCTCTGTGATCCCTGGACCACACCTGTGGTCCCATGAGCATCACCTGGAAACTTGTTAGAAATGATGGCTAGAACCACCTCAGTAGGAGCTTGACAGACGTTTGCTGGAGATAATGCTGATTCCTTAATTCTAAAGGAGAATGACGCCATTAATAACATGATGCGAGGCAGTGGTTCCCCATCTGCAGTGCAAACCATAATAATCTGTTGAAATACAGAGTGCTGGCCCTCACCTCCAGCATTTCTGACTCAGCAGATCTGGGCTGGGAGTGAGAATCTGCATTTCTAACGAGTTCCCAGGCCATGCTGATATTGCTGCTCGGGGACTCCCACTTTGAGAACCCCTGGTCTAGAACAGCGATTCTTAACGCCGGCTCAGTATTAGAAACACCTGGAGTTGCTTTACAATCTAGAAAGACCTGGGCCACACCTCAGATCCGATCAATCCCAAAGTCTGTTGGTGGCTGTGAGCATGGGAACCTTTAAAATTTTGCAGGTGGGTTTTCTGAGTAGCCGGGTTTGAAGTCCACTCCAAGCCATCACAAAAGATGTGGCCCTCACACCTGGATGCCTATCAGAATCACCCAGCAGGTTGAAAACGCCCTGAAGCCTAGATGTCAGTCCTCGGGGTTCCAATAAGACTGGTTTGAGGTGCAAAAATTAAGGTTTTTGAGAGCTTCCCAAGCAATTCCAATATGTACCGAAAGTTGAGAAGCATTGCCCTAAAAATACCCTCCAGCTATAAGAATTTCATGATTTTAGCATAATCCTATGCGAAGAACACAACATTCAAGAAAAAAAAAAACCCCAAACATTCCTACAGAGAAGAACTGATTTATTCTACAGTTACTGTATGATTCCCAAGCTTATGCTGAACTGATTTCATTAGCTATGCAAGTTGGTATATTTCTAGTAAATTAGCTAAATTTTTACTTGAAGACTTATCCCAAATGCCCATAAAATCCACTTACTTTCAAATACACTTTTGTTTGGGCCACATCCCAAGCCAAAGGGAATATGAATAACCATATCATCCTTTCAGTTTATTCACATATTTTCTTGCAAGTTAATGTTTATCTCTATTATAGTAAAATATAGTATCGTGGAAGGATAGACAAGTAAAGGACTCTGGCCCTGTCACTATAAAAATTTGGAGTTGTCTGGTTTGGTTGACTGGTTATAAATCTGTACAGCATTAAGGATATGGTACAGAGGAAGGGCACGACCACGCAGAAATGACGGCAGCCAGAGAAGGCCCTCACACAGTGGACTGCTGATCCCGGGAAGCATCCACAACACCTCAGGGGTCCCTACCCTAGCCTGTGAGGCAGACCCCCTTCTGGAGCAGAGGAGAGTAAGAGGCCAAGTGATGTTTGTCACACTAACCAAATACTTGTGAATAGTTACAAGATACACATTCGACTTATTTATATCTGTGGAAAACTGCCCTTGTGTTACTTACAGTCAAGCATGTCCTCCCTCCATTTGCTCCACAACAGTGGCCAAATAGCTGTGTGATATTGAGCAAGCTCCTTAACTTTTCCATCCCTTAGATTCCTCATGTGTCATGTAATATTTATCTTGCATGGTTACTTTAAGGAATAGATATGGTGCCATTGTCTTAGTCTGTTGGAGTGGCTATAACACAATACCAGAGACTGGGTGGCTTGAACAACATGCATCTCTTTGTCACAGTACTGGATACCGGAAAGACTAAGAGCAAAGCACTGGCAGACTTGGTGTCTGGTGAGGATAAACATTCTCATTCTTCTCACTTTGTCTTCACAGGGAAGAAGGGGCCAAGGAACTCTCATTTACAAGGGCACTAAATCTCATTTATGAAGGCTCTACTCTCATCATATAATCACCTCCCAAAGGCCCCACCTTCAAATACCACCACATTGGGGATTAGGTTTCAACACACGAATTCTGAATTTTTTGTGGGGGCGGATGGGGGCAACACAAACGTTCAGTCTATGACAAACGTGCAAGGCATGTCACTCGGTATCTGATACACCCTAGGAGTTCAGAAATGGTAATCTCATTTTCCTCTGTTCTAATATTATTACGAGCTTCCCTTATGTTACCTTCTCCTTTGTCTTTGATTATCATTGTAATCATCAACCACCCAAAATGTCTTCTGTCCTCCTTTCCCTCTCTGGCTCTCTCCCTTTCTCCCTCAAACCCCCATTTACTGAGCTGTAACATCTTGGCCAATGTGCTAGGCACTTGGGGTTACAGGAATAATAAACTGTAGACCCTGCCCTGTACATACCCAGTCTAGTGAGGAAGCAGACAAATATACAAGTAAATACCTAACGTGAGAAAAGGGAAGACACCGGAGTTAGAATGCAGTAGCATCCTTGCTTTGTGCAGAGCTTATAAAAATGTATAAGGTCTAAGATGGGGGATAATATGTGACTCCTGCCCACAAGATGTTGCTAGTCGAAACAGATTCATTCCTCCTGAGAATACATTTTTACGAACCCAACAGAGTGCCATGCACATTTATGGAGTGTCTATTGCCCTAGGCAAGGGTGACTATGGAGTCAGTTGGCTTGAACTAGACAAGACCGCACTGAGAGTCACGTACTGCCTTCTCCCCACCGACTAGGAAAATTTGGGTTTGAACGGGCACCACAAAAAGGCTGGTTAAGTACATAAATAAAACAGTGAAAAGTGATGGTTACAATAGCAAAATAAATTGGATCATAATTTATCATACTTCAGACAAATACTGTGATGTCATTTAACTATGTAAATTTATCGACACCGTTCTGTTTGGGCTCTATGGTGGGGATAGCAGAAATCTGAGCCTTGCTTGCAACGGCAGTGAAAGAATTGCCAATTGAAAGGTGCTTTTCAGCTAGGGATAGAAAAAGCCCAGACTAGATGCTTCCTCCCCCTCTCCCTTGTAGAATCCTGCTTATTCTCAGCAGCAGAAGCAGCCCCCATTCCCAGCTTTAGAGAGAAGGTGCCTGCGGTGGGAAGGTGATGTGTCAGATGATGCTGGACTAGAGGTTGGAATATACCTTTAAGCCTGTTCTCCAAGGATGGGAGGGAAAAGGAGATGCTTCTTCGGTTGAGAGAGGAGGAGAAAAAAAGGTTTTCCACGGTGTTCGACAGCTGTATCTTCCTGCCACCACCTCCCCTCCAAAGCCCTGCATCTCTGCTTAGAGTGATTCCCATTTGTCTATGTGCTTTCAGTGAAGAAAGTCGGTGCACAAGGACGGAAATGAGAGCGGCTGAAAATAGGTGTATGACTTGTTGAGCATACAAATCATTTCCCCCCTAAGCTCCAAGGGATGGGGAAAAAATCCCTCTTACTCTCTCCTTGCAGCTCGTGTTCTGCGTTTGGGAGAGGAGGCTGAGGCTGGCCTCCACGTAGGAAACTTTTCTCACTGGGCATGCTCGATCCATTGCTCTCCGACCGAGACCCGGGGCGTCCTGCGTGCTCCTCTCTGGGGCAAGGACCCCGCACCCCGCGACGCGTCTGTCTCTTTAAATTCCAGCTGCGCGGTTGGGAAACAGCGCCACTCGCCGCCCAAGCCGGCTGGCGGCTGCGAGCTCGCTCGCTCGCGTTCCCGCTCCCGGCTGCGCGCCGCGGAGGGCTCGCTGGGTCCGCGGGCTGCTCGGCGGCGGCGGCGGCGGCGGTGGCGGCGGTGGCGGCGGCGGCGGCGCGGGGCGGGGAGGCGCAGCCCGGCCGAGGAGGGAAGTCAGAGCGAACCGGGCCGGGAGAGGTGCCGCGCCTGGTCCCGCGCCCGCGCCCGCGCTCGGCGGCCACAGCAATATTCTTCAGGGTGCCGAGGATGTGCCTGGCTTGTGTGTGTGTTTTTTCGGTCCCTCCACCTCTTTAAGACGATTTCCATAGTAACCTGATCAAGTGGCTCAGTATCGCAAACCTGAGGATTTCCGCGGCCGGCCGGCTTGACCCCAGTCAGGTAAGGCTGCGAGCTCCTTCTCTTCCATTGCAAACCGCTGCGCTCCTTCCAAACTTCCTTTTGTGGAAAATCGCCCAGCCCAGCGTAACCCGGGGTATTTGCAACAGCGTGTCTCTTCCCAGGTCCGCTGCCCTACTGGTCCCCCAGGACCTATGATTACATTATTAAAATTTTTTTTCGTCGCCTCCCTCCCTTTTGATTTTCCCATCTATGCGCTCTTCTCGGCTTTTTTTCCCTGAGACTAGTGATGGGGGCGCTGGGAGAAGTCAGGGGCGAGGGTGGGTGGCGAACGCGGTCCAGGGAGTGGCGGGCTCGGATGGACTGGCCGCAGTGGTTTACTTTGGGCGTCTCGGCGTTGCCTGCGCCGGGCTGGGGTGTCCGGGAGGGCTGTCAGCCCCGGGGCGGCGGAGCTCGGAGCCCCAGATCCCCAGACTAGTGAGCGAGAGACGCAGGCTTGTGGCCGATGGAGCGCTCGGCTAGGTGGCTGGCAAGCGTCCATACATCATAGCTTTTCTGCCTACTCCCCCGCCCCTCTAAGGGTTTCTCTCTTTCTCTTTCCCCGTTCTCATTTCTTTCTCCCTTTCCTCATCACGATCTCCATTCTGTTTCCTCCCTTTTCTTTTTCCTCCCCTCGTTTCCTTTTTTTCCCTTTCCCTCTTAAAAGAAAGGGGAATCGTTTATAACCCTTTCGTTCTGCCAACATGGGAAGAGCTGTGAAACCCGCAGCGTGGCCGCCTCAAACTGGTCGCTTTCAGGCTCTGTCCTCATCCATCAACATATTTGTTTCCTGAGTCTATTGATCTCCCTCGATTCTGCAGAAATGCATTCTAAGCTGGGCGGCAGTGTGTCAGAACCCCAGTTCTGCAGCTTGCTTCAGTGCTCCAAGTATTGTAAGGGCTGCATATGTTTTAAAGGGCTGCATATGTTTTAAATGCCTATCAGTCATGAGTATGAAGAAAAATCTATCTTTCAAAAAAAAATCGGGTCTGATTATGGAGAAAGTTCCCTCTTAAATTATTGATGTAGTTTTTGAAATTTAATTTTAGGGGACTTAGGAGACAGGTTTTTCCACCCTCCAGCTTATGAGGACCATGCAACTTCTTACCTTAATTATCCTCTCTTTGAACCTCATTCAGTTTTGCACTTCCCAGTCACTAGGATGAGTAGATCGTAATTAAGGTTCAGAGGCTTGCTTCCCAAAGTCCAAGCTGGCGGAAGAGGCAATCTCTGGTAGAAGGTGCTGAGGGAGAACCATGGGGGCCAGACAGAGCTGCCAAAGAATAGAAAAGGCAGAGCAACTCTTGTGTGAAATACACAACTAGATTCAGACTTTAGTACTGAAGACATGAAAATGCAATGAAGCCAGACTTTGTTCTTGGTTCTTAGCCTTTGTGTAACTATACTAGGTAGGTTACATATATGTTAATGCTAATTTAAAAAACTGAGCCACTCTAGTAAAACAGAACCCATTCCTCCTTGTTTATGTTGAGACACTTCCTGGACTCCTTAATTTTTCTTTGAAACATAAGGTTTCTGTATTATGTGAAAACAAAGGGGAAGAAATAGAGGATGACTTGTATTTAACCACAAATAAGATTTATATGGATTTTTTTGTTTGTTTCTCAAAAGATCTAGTTGTTATGCTCTCAAGTTTTCTTGAGGTCAGAATATTTCATGGGTGAAAACAATAGTAATCAATGATTTCTCTCCACTCTCTGTCAGTGGTGTACACAGTTTATATAGAAAAAGGTCTCAGTTTTATAGAACCTCCTTTCCTTTGTCTGCACATTTGTTTTTCAATTCAACTATTAGTATACAATAAAGAGTCTTGGAGCAGAGAAGGAATCAGGAAGAAGAGAAACTACTGATATATTGAAAAATATACCCAAACGAAGAAAAGATAATTATTGCCATGCGATTCCACACTGTCGTATTTGTTTTTAGCCAATTAAGAAACTGTAGGTTTTAAATATATTTTCATCTTCTTAGTTCTACACGTAATTCTTTCTATATTGGAGGTTGTATTTGTCCAGTTCAGATGAATATTTATAAAAGACTTAAAATTCCTTTGCCAGTAAAATCCAAAAAGCGTGTTTTTTCTTCCAACATTTTCTTTTTCTTTCTAGTGAACAGCGATAGTAGTAATGGTCCTACATTATTGTTTTTACACAACTTCTGATTTTGGTGTTTCCTTGTGTGGGTTTCTCCAGACACATTTACAAGATGCTCTTGGCAGGCTGCATGGGACTTGAATACACAACTGATTGTAGATGTAGTAAAATGTTCATTTTTCTTGTTGTTGCTATAAGAGATGTCATGCCCTCCTGGACATTTAATATTTTGGTGTGACTGCACCTTTTTGTGTGTGTATGTGAGAATTTTACATAAAGTCTGTTCTGAGGAAACTTTGCATCATTTGAGGTTAAAAGGCATATTAGTGACAGGCCATAAATTAGTTTCTTATTTATACTACATTGATTCTGAAACTGTTTTTTTCCCCCTTGTGATTGCATCTGTATGTGGATCATTTAATGAAAGGCTGGTAATGATGAGTTATCTATTTTATAAAAGGAAAAAAATTCCTCAAGTTTAATTACCTCAAGCACTCATTTTCATGCAGGGGGAATTAACAAATGCTTTTGATCTGATATTTTAATAGACTGTATTGCTGAGCACTGCTAATTACCAAGAATGTATTTTGTTAATTCTGAAATTGGTCTAAGATAAGATCTCTTCAAGTTGCCTGGAGGGCTCCAACTGACTCATCCTTGTAACCAATGGCAACAGGAAACGGGTTTTCTTGAGTGCAAGCTCAAGTGTGGACACAGATCCACACTTTGTGATCATTCAGGGACTTGATATGAAAGTGTGCTGGCTCTTTTCGTATAGTCTGATATTAACTCTTTGACTTTCGTCAGAACAATGAATCCCAGGCCTAATTTTCCCCTTAGCTCCTCATTTACTTAAGAGTTAACAAAATTCTCATGAGCTTAGTGTTACTTTCTAAAAAATAGAAAACAATTCATAGGGAAGTGTGCATGTGCCTCTGACTTTGTCCATAGCTGGGATAATTAGGGTGATAGCATCACCAAACCAAACATGAGAGACTGTCAACTTTAGAAATGTTGAGAGTCAGGGAGCAGCATGTGGAAGTTGGAGTCAAGAGGCCAGGGTTAAACTCCTACTTTTCACTGCATCACAGAGTTATTCTTGCAGTGGTCTTCTTGTTACAGCTGTCACTTAGCCTTGTTTTGGCCAGAAGAAAAATGGACATAGTAACCTTTTCCTGTTTTGAATTCTCAAGCATGTGATGTAATCACCTGTATACACAGGTATACATAGGTAGCAGTGGTGGAGCCTAAAAGACACACACACACACACATTTAGAGGCAACAGAAAGTCTTTTTTTATAGAGAAAGGAAATATTTTCTCCTACCACTGACAGATGGGTAATGATGCTGAACATTTCCTTCCATTCATTAGAAAACGAACATATCATTCTCTGTATTCTGTGGGTGTAGGTAGTAGATGCTCAGTGGCTAATCACATAACATAATATGCAGAACTAAATAATCCAGGTATCACCCTTTTACTTTACTTGAATGCAAGTGAGGAGTAAATCCTCCTCCCCTGTTTTTTAACCATTAAAGTCATGTTCCTCATTCTCCCCCATTCTGTAAGGGAAAGTAATTTTCTGTAAGGGTAAGTGGACCACAGGATGGGAAAAACCAGCAGGGCAATTCTTCTACTCAGACCTCATTTTCCTCCCAGGTCTTACTGTCAACAATAATATCTGATAGGAGCCTCTGGTGGTGATGTTGCCATAGGTCATCATACTTCTCTGTCCCAGATGAAGTCCAGGACAAGCACTGCAGTAGCATAGATTCTGAATTTAAGGTATCATTTAAACTGGTTATGTAACTCAGTGGTCCTTTAAAAAAGAAGGAGAAAGAAAAGGAAAAGCTCCAGATCTTTAAATTATGTGTATTTACTATTCTCCTGTTTTAAAACGGTTTTACAGTGTTCAGAGAAAGCAAGCCCAGTCCCTGTAATGATTTAAAAGCAGCTTGTGCCAATCATTAGATTTTACAAGGTTTACACAGTGATACTTTTTGTTAATCTATGCAGTATTTTCATAAAAGGAATAGCAGTTGGGACAATTGCTAGTTGTGCTTGCTTGGGTACATTCTTGAGCTAATGGGGACCTAGAGGTTTCAAGATCTGAAAACACTGCCCGTGAGGTAGAGCCAGTTTTCTTGAGTAGAGAAGGGGAAGTCAGTGTTTTGATAAGAAGTGATTTATAACAGTTCAGGTATAGTCAGGAAGATTTGAAACAAACTTCTAATTTTCTTTCATCTTGCTTTACATGTATTTATATGCGGTCCATTTTTATATAGAACTGTAGGCCTCAGATCCACCTTTCGGTTTTCTCCACTGGAGATTGTCATCTAAGTCCCCAGCCTTACTTGGTGGTTTTTGGTAGGTTTGTAGGCATAACATTGAGAAAGAAATAGTAACTTCTACATGATAATATTGCAAATACAATCATGATCAGAAAGTCAGACCATTGGGAGTTTTTTTTCCCCCCAGTCAAAAGAAGCGTTTATATTATTGAACATCTTCTTATGCTGCCTTGTCAAATAGCATGGCTGTCTGATCGTACTGATCCTTTTTAAGGCAGGATTATGTAGTCCTTAAAGACTAATCTGGAGTCGACTGCCTGAGTTCGAGTCCCAGCTCTGCCGCTTCATGTGCAGGTTATGTTTGGTAACTTTCTTGATCTGATTCTTATTTCCCCCGTCTTTTACATAGTTGTCAAGAAGGATTTCTGTGAAGGTTAAAGAAGGGAATATATGAATATGATATTTAAGAGTGGCCCTGGCATGCGGTAGATACCAGCTGCATATTCACCACCACTATTACTACTCTCACTGCTGCTGCTGTTGAAATATATCAGAAGCTGCAGTTGTTTTTCTGTTTAGACTTATTTCTCCTGCCAAGTTGCAACGTGAACCATAATGTCGACATAGGAGCTGTGTCACCTTCTTCCTTTCCTTCCCCCACTCCCCTTCGCTTTTCCCTCCTGTTTCAAGCTGAAAATAATGACCAGGTGCCTGGGAGATAAGAATATATTTGTTTGGAGGGGGATCCATTCTTATAGTTTCCAGAAAAGCTTATCTTACTTAACCTTTTTTAATATGCGGTATCAATAATACCCATGGTCTTTTCATTCACGGATTGAAACTCTAAATCAGGGTTAGCTGCAGTAGTAATAGAATATGCCACTTTAAAAAACCTGACAAACATAAAACCTCTGTCTGTAGTGTTGTTTACTCACAAGCTACATCTACCTACTGTTTCCCTAATGTAATCTCAAAACTACAAGCTTTTGCTAAAGAATGTTGCCGAACAATTTTTTGTGTGTGAAGTCACTTGGTATCTCATGGATGAGATGTCATTTAAAAAAGTGACATTTCATCTTTGCTTTTTTTTCCTTTGTGAGTTCCAGTATTAAGAGCTGCACTGGGTGGGTAACTCTGTTTACATATTGAGGGGATGTCCTCATCTGCAAAATGAATCCAATGGATTTTCATACCTTTTTAATTTATTTTTTTAATAGTGGAACATTTTGAATAAACACAAAAGTAGAAGGGATGGTATGATAGATCCCCACAGACCAAACATTTAGCTTCAACAAATTAGGTAAACTCTTAAGATCTCTTCTGATTCTATGATTTTCTGACCATGGAAATTCTAATTGACATTGGCTTTGAGGATTTAGAACATATGCTTGTCAAATAATGTTGATGCTACTATCAATAATATTGTTACTAAAATGATACAGTTATTAAATTACGATTCAGCATTTAACTGCAAGTCAATAAAATAATATAGACAAAAGGATACATGAGGAATATGTTGGAACTGAGCAAGTGCAATGTCAGGGTTAAAAAATCTGGAACCAGTTTGGTTCAAAAGACATTTACTAAATACCTCCCCCATAGAGTTTATAGGATGTCATCCATTAGCCATCTGATCATATTTAAGGATAATGTTCAAAAAATTGGGCTAAAATCAACAGTTCTAAAACTGTATTGAGAGTTAATCATTCTTTCATTTGGAAGCCCAAGATGATCCCCAGTGATCCTGGCCTCTTACTATTCAGGCCCTTGTGAAATCCCCGCCCACATTATATCGGGGTGTTTTGTGTGATCAGTGGGATATGGCGGGTGTGAACGGCTTCTGAGAATGACTTCTGGTGCTAGGTCATAGAAGGCATTGCCGCTTTCACCTTGATCTCTTGGATGTTTTACTCTGGGGGAGGCCAGATGCCATGGTGTGAGGACACTCAAGCTGACCACAGAGAGTCATGAGGCAAGGAAGTGAGGCCTTCCGCCAACAGCCAGCACCGGTTTACCTGCCGTATGAAGGCGCCACCTCGGAAGAGGGACGTTCGGGTTCTGGTACAGTCTTTGGATGACTGCAGTCCTGGGTAACACACTGACTGTATCCTCTTAGGAGACCACAAGCTAGAATCACCTAGCGAAGCTGCTTCTGAATTCCTAACCACAGGAACTGCATGAGCCATTGCATATTTATTGTTTGAAACTGCTAAATTTTGGAGTAATTTGTTTTGTGGCAGCAATACAAAAACTTTAAATTCCCTCAGGGTTTTTGTTATAAATACTAGTTTTTATTTTTATGTATAGATAGGCAGAAGTGCCAGTTAATAGTGTTCTAGTTGACAGAATGCTGTTTAAGTCTTCACTTATCACAGTGAGTTACTGGCATCCTAGTCTTTTATATGTTTAACTCCTCAGAATGAATCTTTTGTGGACATTATCCATAATTAAATGAGGGCGGAAGACACAATGTTTCCCATTAGTGGCTAACCTGGAACTAATCCCAACCCTTCCTTTTGGCAGCATATCTGTTAAAAATTCAACTTTTATGGAGTTTTGAATGAAAGCAGGAACTGGGAGTTGAGGACTGGGGCATTTTTTGGCTGATACTTGGGTACACTTTGAGATAGTATTATAGTTTACTTCGAGGTTACCCCTGAAATAGCACCCCCACCGCCCAAACACACATACGGAAAGGCCTTTATGATTTAGGATTTTATTGTCCTAGAAGCTATTCTTATATTACCCACTGAACTAGGTGAGATTAAAGTACCTGAAATAAACCCCAAATAAGGCCCCAGTAACATTACCTAATGTAGCCATGCTTCATGAATTTGTACTTTGACCTTTTGTGTGTATTGCTAGGTTTCCCTCCTTCAGCATGGTTCTAGATTGTATGTATCAGTCTGTTTCTCTAATTGTTCTATTATAAGTTTAACAGAATCTAAAAATTGGGTATTTTTGTAGGTAAAATAGGTTCTACAGGAGTACAAAAGTTTTGTTACACCCAAAATGCTGTGGATCAGAAAACCGAAAAAAGATAATAGCCTTACTTTTTACTTCATAAGTGCATTTAGTTTTATCTGTATAAATTACCATCCCATAAAAATTTAAAAGGTGCCTGAATCTTTTATATATCTTTTTTTTTTTTTTACATAAATTAACTCATTTATTATAGGCTAGCAGCGTTTCAAGTTGGGGTCTTTCAATTACTTCAGTCTTGTGACGACAGAAGTGGTGGTGTAGGACCAGGCACTGCCAGACGGTGTTTTCATGCAGGAACCACGGTGCCAGATCCCACAGCTCGTCTCTTCATCTTGCTTGGTTTTGCCACAGAAGAAGCACTTGGCGTGCTGGCTAATGTCAGTTTTCTTCACCATTTTCCGGGTCCCATATTTACCGATGACTCTGACCTTCTTAGTGCATTAGCCATGCTACCACAGGTATATATACATGTATATATGTACACATATATATTAGGAAGCTTGGAGGATACTAAGAAGTGAGGTTTTTGAGCCTTTAGATTGGTGTGCCTATTAGGTCCTTTTCCTAAATGAACCACCAGTCTTAGGGTTTAGAGTGTAAGGTTTTAGTACTTTTGCTATATATTTATTTTTAAAAAGATTTAAAAAAAATTTTTTTAGAGAGGGGGGAAGAGAGGGAGAAAGAGAGGGAGAGAAACATCAATGTGTGGTTGCCTGTCACACACCCCTAACTGGGGACCTGGCTTGTAACCCAGGCATTTGCCCTGACTGAGAATTGAACCGGTGACACTCTTGGTTCACAGCGCTCAATCCAGTGAGCCACAGCAGCCAGGGCTACTTCTGCTATTTAATTTGCGTGGTAGGGTAACTAATAAGATTCTTGCTCCTGAGAATATTTTCAGACCTCTGGTTATCATGGTATAAAACAGTGATGGTATTTACTCACCTGCACCAATATCACACTCTATGGGAACTGAAATTTATCTATCTGTCTCTATGTCTCTATGTCTCTCTCTCTCTCTCTCTATTTATTTTTTGGTCCTTGGAACATACATTGCTATTTGAACAAGCATTGCCTGGGAGGACCCAAGAAAACCAATAAGCAGTCATTCAGAAATTAGTTTTTAGGACATCACAAGTAAGTTGCCTAAACAAGCTTCAGGAGAAAGCTAATGAATTCACTAGTTCTTTTTGACGTTTTTATGTCTGAGCACAATGTGTAGTAAGAACTACCTTTAGAATTGAGGCTAATCAACATGGATCCGATTTTTCCGTTCTTTGTGAAATAGGTGGAAATAAAAACACCCCTGGTAGCTGGTGAAAGGATACATGGAATATTATATGGAGTCTGGGTGTGTTTACTTAGATGTCTTTTGATAAGCATGCTTTTGTTTATTTGTTGAATAATGTGTTAATGTGTCCCATTTTGTGCTCTGTTTTATGTGCTTTGCACATTTGGCATTGCATTAATTTACCCCATGGAATAAACATGATGTTTAAAGATAAATACGTTTTATACTAACTGCTGTCTACATTGTGATAAGGATAACATGGCACAGAAGTGAATAAGATAGGATTCTTGTCCTGGAGGAAGTTGGATAGTGTTTAATTTTTAAATTATTTTTTATTTTTTATTTTTAGAGTGTTTGTCTGCAGTAACTAGATATTACAATTTATTATGGTCAGACTACTCTCAACACAAGATCGGGTTGACTCATGTTACCATAATTGAGAGTTATCCTGAGTTCTACATTGTTAATGAATGCTAATGCTCTTTTGAAGGTCTTCTATATATGGCCTCAGTAACCACAAAAGGCTTTTCTGCCTACAGCAGCTAAACTTTCAATAGTGTCACAGGAAGTTGCATTAGAAATTATGCTACTACTTATAGCTTTTTCATTTTTTGCCAGCTAACTAATATGTCTCTTCAGGGTATTCCCTATGGGACAAATGTCTGTATCATACTTTGAAAACATATTTTTCCCTGACAGAGTGGAAATATATTCATGAACTTTTAAGTGAACTTCCTGATACTTGTGCTTGTTAATTGTATATTTTAAGCGCTGAGGCGGGGTTTTGATAGTAGCATGTTAAGGACCCAGCAAACACCTGCACCTCCCCTGCCAGCCAGCCCGATCCCTGTGCACGGGCCCTGAGGAGGATGCGTGCAGGCAATGGCGGCCAAGTGCTAACCAGAGCACCATTTCATTAGTAGCCTGAGGTGGCGCCAGTTACCTTGATGCAGGGCTCTTTGGAAAATGGTGGTTTGGAGCACGTACTTTAGGCTGGAGCCCAAATACGTATATTGTTACTTTGATACACTTTTAGGAAAGAAGCCACAAAGAGAGAGAAATGGTCATGTCCCAAGAGGGGTTCTAATTTCATCTTAACAGCTGTATAAAACTAGGAATTTGAAAGAGAGAGATAGAGAGAGAGTAAGCCTTGGTTTTGTACTCTTTAAAGCGCAGTGACCCTGCGCAATCATTTTTAAGGTCCAGTCATTGTTTTTGGATGTGATCTATTAGTAGAGCAATTACTCCTTTGAAGGGGTGGACAGAGGTGAGTCTGTTGAGGAGGGAGAGATCCACCAGTGTGGTTGAGTAATGGTATAGGTCGCAGACTTTTTATTTGAAAGCCTAAGGATAAGAATATTTCAGAATTTGGGCTTTTTCATATTTTAGAAAAAGAATAGAGTTTGTATATAGGTGTATATATGTCTGTGAGTGTATATACATATATACACACATACAAACATATATACATATTTTATGTGTATACACATACATATTATTGATGTGCCCTGGAGCAGCATCTTTTGGTCAAACATGTATGGCTCTGTAACAAAATCCACGAATATTCAAAATGAGTGGGAGCAGTAGACAGAATAACGCCCTCCTCTTAAAATGCCCATATCCCAATCCCCAGAACCTGTGAATATGTCACCTTTCATGGCAAAAGTGACTTTGCATTTGTGATTAAGTTTTGAGGACTTTGAGATGGGTACATGATTCTGGATTACCTAGGTGGGCCCGGTCTAATTACAAGAGTCCTTGAAAACAAAGAACCTTTCCCAGCTGAGGTCAGAGGAGGTCTGGTGACAGAGACAGAGTTGCAGAGTTGCTACCCTACTGCCTTCGAAGCGGAGGAACAGGTCCCGGGTGAAAAGATGCAGGTGGCCTCCAGAAGCTGGAGAAGGTAGGGAAACAGGTGTCACCTAGAGCTTCCAGAAAAGACTGTAGTCCTGCTAATAACCTTTAGCCCAGTCAGACCTCCGTTGTACTTCGGAACTCCAGAACTATAAAATGATAAATATGTGGTTTTTGAAAAGATTTTATTTATTTTTAGAGAGAAGGGAAGGAAGAGAGAAAGAGAGGGAGAGAAACATGCCTGGCACACGCCCCCAACTAGGGACCTGGCCCGCAACCCAGGCATGTGCCCTGACTGGAAATCGAACCGGCGACTGTTTGGTTTGCAGGCCGGCACTCAGTCCACTGAACCATACCAGCCAGAGCAAATTCGTGTTAGTTTAAATGTTTAATTATTTGTGGTAATTTATTACAGCAGAATAATAATAAGAATTAGTTCTTCTTATGAAGAACTAATACACTGAGACAATGACTGTAGTTTTCCTTCAGGTCCAGTATGAAAACCCTTTGAATTTTTAGAGCTTTTGTGATTATGAAGTGCACTTAGGGATCGTGGATCAGTAGAAGAAATCAGCAGTCTTGATATTTTAGCTGGATGGATGACCTCATGGTGTTTGAATTTTTAATTGTGGGAAGAAGAGCTCTTTAGAAGAAAGCCTTTTAGTTGTTACCATCCTGATATTTGTGCCTTTGCTGATTTCTTACATTCTCTTCCATTGTCTTTCTGGATCTTACTGTGGCTGATGATGGACTCACTGGGAGTCAGATTAAGGTGACAATATAGGAAGGAGCGCAAAGGGTCAAGTACTATGCAAATGCACATTGATCCTTGTTGATTGTATTTAAAGTAGCTGTGCCCTGTCCCTCCCTCCTGCCTTTCCCGTCTGGCTGCCAGAGCTCCTCCCCCAATACCCCAAGTCTCTCCAGTGCTGTGTGGCCCCAATGACCTTAGCATTTGGAATGGGAATCTCGCCACAGAAAGGCTGGATACCCTAGGGCTCAGTCATGTACCTCATTGTCAGCTATTTAATTACGTTAAAATTTCAATTGAGAAAGAAATATCTATATTCTCCTTTTCATGGTAGAATCCAGGGCAAGATCTACATATAGAAAGTTTTCCAGAAAGTATCCCACAAACTATAAAGCATATTTTAGAATACAGGGCAACAGGTGACACAAAAAATGCAGTAGTGTTTTTGTGATGCTGTACTATTGTAGTATCGTGTATTCCATTATTCTGAAGTGGTTGTAGTTCTCTGACTCATTTTTGAAGGCTGTGTTTTCAGTGAAATATTTCAGAGTGATGACATTAGCTCTGATTCAAAATAATATGCTAACTTCGAGTGTGTACGTTGCCCTGTCCTTGAGCTGTAGGTGAATCTTCAGGGACATCAACTGTGCTATTGATTCTTTTCATGACCAAGTGTCAGGAGACTGAATCTGACTCTGCCTGGCAACTCCATATGTGTGGCGTGTTACTGTTTTTCCTTCATTTTAGAAAAACTAGTAGGTTTTGAGCTGTAGTTTATGATCAAATATGTGCATTCAAACTTTTTCCCTCAGACATATATCTATCTCCTCTCACCCCAGCACCCACGTCGCCCCCACCCATAACACAATACTTTTCTTCACCAACATTTTCAATTTGATACATGTGAAATCTTTCCTTAGCTTTTGACAAAGGCGATTGTAGAATTCAAATACAACTTTACAACTTGCACCAGACAGGTTACTGTTTTGAGACCTCATGCCTATAATCAATAACAAGACGACTAGCAAAGTTTAAATGGTTTTATATAGGTCGGGTCCCAAATAAAAATCTAGCATATTGGAAACTCTGGAGAGAAATTTTCTCATTTGAAATTTATCCTGGAATTGCTATGATATATAGTCATAAATTTGCTTTAACGTTTATTGACTTTACTGAATTTTAGTTGAAGTATGTATTTAAAACAGCTTCAGAACCTAGAAGGTGTTTTATTCTTCACATTGTATTGTTCTGGGCTCTGGGCTGTGTGCTAGGGGTGAGTGGGGAGAAAAATTGCCCTTGATGAGTTTATATCTAGCAGGTAAGGTAAGACTTGTACAAAGGAAAAAGTGACGCATTCTGTAGACAAGTACAAATATCCATGGAGGGGAACAGACAGAGGAGGGGAAGGCTTCTTCTGGGTGGGGGAAATGCAGAATGCTTTATAGAGGAAATGGCATTTGAACCATGATGGGTGGCATGTGAACCAGAGGGAGAGGATGGATATTCTAGCTGGGAAATGGGGTAGTAAACTATTTAAGCAAAATTCGTTCAGTTCCGTGGCATATGGTCCTCTGGGATTTGGCCCTGCCTCATCTGACATCTGGCCACCTTCACCTCACATTCCAGCTGTGTGGAGCTATTTGCAGTGTCCTGCAAGTGTCATACCCTTTCTACTTCGCACCCCTGTGACAGGTATAGTTTTAGTACAAAAATTTCCATGTTAAGCTTTTTTAAAAACACTTTTTAGGACATAGAAATTACTCTCTGTAAATCACATCTCCATAGTTTGTTCAGCCTTGCCCACCACAAAAGTCCAGAATTCCAGACTTGTATGTAGGGGATGTTTGTTGTTCAACTCCACTAATGTCACGTATATGTATAAATTTGTTCCTTTACTTATTCTTGAAACATGGCTATTGGTGAAAAGACAAGGGTGACAGACAAAGTAGTTGCTCTTAAGGAGGTCACTGCTGGTGAGGGACTGGCATTAAATGTACGAAGAAGGCGCATGGGAGAGCAAAAGTGGGAGTGACCATTCTGCCTTCCAGTGGGGTTCTGGGGAAGGATGCCCAGAGAGGAGATGCTTGAACTGAGTCATCAAAGATGAGTGGGAACCTGCCAGATGGACAAAATGGTGTAGGATGTTTCAGGATGTGACTCTGCAAGTATACAAAGATGTAAGGGAACACGAAAAGTTTGGGAATAGTCAGCCCACACGAGCAAAAATGTGTGCATGGAACAGGTGCAATGTGATGGAGCTGGAAGGGTAGGCAGCCCAGAACTATATATGCTATATATATATATATAGCATATATAGTATATATATAGCATATATAGTATATATATGATATATATATATAGCATATATAGTATATATATGCTATATCAGGGAGATTGTGTCTTACTCTGGAGGTAGCAGTGATCATGGAAGAATGTTAGACAGGGATGCCATGTATGTAATTCCCTTTGAGAGCACATACCAGGATTATAATATCTTAATATAAAATAGTTCAATGCAGAAGCAGTAACGTGTGTCAGCTAAGAGCTGAGTCTTCACAACATGATAACACTTCATACAGGCTGCGTGAGTGTGGAAAAATTATGTAACTTCTCATCTCAGTTTCTTCACCTGCAAAGTTGGAAAGGAAATTGCACCTGTATCAGAACTGATGTGAGAATTAGGTGGGCTATTGTTGCTGCTAAAGAACCCAACTATCATAGTACATATACAGTAATTAATTTATGCATTTTGATTCTTATTAGGAATAGAGACTAGATGTCCAATAAGAAGTTGGCAGTGAGGGAATTGAAAGGGTCCTTATTTTAACTTCATAATAAAGGCTGAAATCCGTAAGTGGAATCTTTAATAGCTCTTGAAATTTGAGATTGTCTTGTTCACGGGCCTGAGGAAGGATTATTAGAAAATGAGATGTGGTAGAAAGGAAAAATGAATCGCTAGTGTGGCAGACCGTGCGAGTGGGACCCTGACTGGGATTAGACAAAGTTGGGTGAGGTTATTAAAATCCTGTCCCACAGTTAGCATTATTGCGTCCCAATATACGTAACGGTAGAATCATCTCATGATGCCATCTACCCAAAACAGGCAGTGTCTTGGTCTAGAGCAATGTGAGTTGAACCTGGGGCACCAACATGGTGTAAAGGTTTGCCACGGCTTCTGCTGGCCTCGCAGGCCAGGTGACTGTCAATGAACGGTGGATAACCAAAACACAGTGTGTGTGAATATTCACTTGAAAATCCCTCACATACCATACATACTTAGATATTATGATTCAGCTAAAAATAACCACTTATGTGTAATACAAATTTTCAGAAAACAATGAGACACAGATTTAGTGCTTCAGCTGGTAAAAAAAAATATGCATTAGTGAGTACAAAGTATTTCATAAACAAAAACATTCTAACAATATGAGCACTCTTATATACCAAGATATAGTATGTATATATCCTTGGTCTTTCTGTTAGTTAAGAAAATATTTTTATAAGATGACAGGCTGATACTTTGTAGCATATCTACGGTTTTATTAATTGATAATTATTTACTATTAAAAAAGTGTTTTGAATTATCTCCCTATTACTGTAGCAAGATTTTAAGGTAATAACCATGATAATTTTGAGGGGTGGGAGGGTCCTTTTAATTCAGTGATTTTTTTCAATTAATGTCAAAACATTCTATTTCATCAGATTAATGTAAACAGCAGGACTTTTAAATGTTTGTAACTTCTCATCTAATCTGTCAGGTGTAATACGAAGGTCAAGTCAGACGTTAGAGCTTTTTGCCGAGCCGTTAGTCAGGACTGAGTGATGAATAATTGTTACTCTCCCAGGCCCGTGAATCACGGGTGCCAAAGGAAGGCGCCATCTAGAGGAGTTTTTCATGATGCATTGGTGCCGTTAATGGAAAAGAAGTGGGTGGTAAATTATAGATCTGAACCCTAAAAAATTAACCTCTAGCACATACTAGTAGTTTCATTTTTTTCTTATAGTTGCAGTTTAATTTTTTCATAAAGCTATTTATTGCCCTCTAAAAGACATTTAAATCAGAAAAATGCCCCTTTTGTGTGTTGCTCACCCAAAAGGAGCAGTTTACCAGCAGCCATGTTATGGTTGGTTTTCTCATTTGCATTCTGAACCCCCGCTGAGGGCTTTTGTTAGGAACCTGTACGGTATAGATTTATTTGTAACGGAGGACACAGTGAACAGGACCTCAGGATTAAATGAATTCCATGAATTAGAAGGATGACCTTGTAGACAGAAAAGGATTTCATTTTATGTCTTCTCTGCTTTCAGTGTAATAGAATTTGTGTTGTATGCCTTATGTTTAGTCTTTGTATGCGTGTTACAGTATGAAAATAATAGATTGAGATTCAGCACCCTGGCAGCGGACAATAAATTGGCTGAGTTCTAATTGTGAGGATTGTAGAACCACTTTTCATTTTCCCCCTGTCGTGCTCAGTAAATAAATAATCCCGTTTACATTTTGGCTTCTAAATGGGCTCACATCTTTGGGCGTGATGGGAACACCACGTGGGCAAATTATGGTCAGAGTCTGAGTGATACAGATTTTTATTTTTGTGTGTGTGTAGCCAAGGAGTGTACAGTCTGCTTTTGTGCAGGTATTAAAGCTTTGCAGGACTGAAGAGGATAAAATAGAAGGGGATGAAAGAATTGAACTGCCAGTGTCTGTTTCTAGTGGAAACAATTCACAGATGTGTACTAGAAAGGGAGGCTTTGGAAGTTACAAAATGATCAAGCCGAGCAGTAAAGTTCTAACAAAATTTATTGCTAATTGATTAGCTTTATGTATAAAGAGGTGCAGTTACATGCTATTCCAGCCAACTGTCTTTTATTTTGTAAGTTAATCTGATTTTTAAACCACATTCATTTGCTGCCATTCAAAGTGGTTTTATTCTGCACAAGGGCCTGATTGATTTGACCAAGGCCCGAGTTTCTGTAACAGCTAGCCTTGACGACGGGGGGCAAATTAAAATCACCTATGGCCAGGGTGAGACCATCTCTGAGAGCTAATAAAAGAGTCCCTAAGGCCCGATGACTGAAAGAGCTCAAATTCTATTTTCTACTCTAGTTAAAACAAGGTGAAAAATGGTAGCATTTAAGGTACATGAGGTACCATAAATCATTTCTTCTTTCTACAAATTGGTTTAGAGAAAATTTCCATGAAGACTAAAAATAGGATATTTTACGGTTCCTGTGGCAATTTAATGTTAATAGGAAAAACCTATGTAGTGATTATTGCATTGTAGCATTTATATAGCCCTTTTGATTTTTCTGAAGTACTTTAGCATGTGATGGTTTCAAGTTTGGAAGGTACATAGTACCTGTGTTTGCCCCCAATTAACAGGTTGCTAAACTGAGGTTCGGAGTAAAGTTCCGTTGTTTACTTGAATTCACACAAGTGATTAGCGGTAGACTAGAATTAGGACACGTTTACTGATATCTGTACTTTTGAATTGACATCTGTGTTTAAGGAAAGCTTGTCACTGCTAAGGTGATGGGGCAGGGATTTTATTCCTCATTACTCTGGGGCGTGCTCAGCCATGGTAGCACTCCAACACTGAGGGAAACCAAATTTATTTTAAAATCAGCAATGACAGTTAAAGGGGAAAAAAGCATGACCTTTTGATTTTATCAGGGAGGCATGAATGGAAGGAACTACCCTTTGAAAGCACTTGTTTTCTGCCTGTGCTTTGGGGTCTGTGTGTCTCCTCTTTGACATGGGCTACTTCTGTAAAGTCAACAGTGATGGTGAGTTATAGTTCCACGATGCAGCCTCTTCCTTGTATACATTGTAAGTGTATCAAGTATGATAGTTTCTGTTTCCATTCTCACTGTAAATGATCAGTCGATAATTTACCCACTTTTCTCAGGAGTGTATGATTTGAAGTATCATCATGTTATTTAATTCTTCAAAAAGACCAATAAAATCTGACTGTGGAATGAATCACTACATTATTATACGTGTCGAATTGTTTAAATAGGAACGTCTATTTGTAAAGATATATTACCCCAACACAAACATTGTCAGTCGGAAGGCTTGAGTGTGTCCTTCAGTCAGCTCAGGATCACTTTGTACGCAAAGGGTTTAGTCAGATATCTCTTGTAGTCAGTTATTTACATAACACAGATCACATTTTCCTGCCAAACAAATGACCAAGGAGGAATAACTGCCCAAGTGTACAGCCCTGAATGTCCCCCCCCCCCAACAAAGTAGTCCTTTCAAGAAACCATGCTAACAAATTTAAACTTACATATGCCTTAAATTTTGAAATGGTTGCCCATTACTTCAGGAGAAATATGGGAACACTGGATTGTGTTTAGGAAAGAAAATTAATTTGGCATTTCCTCCCCCACTCCATCTATGCCAGTCAATCCTCAAATCTCCATATTTTACCTTCTGCATTTACCTTTTTTCTCCACATCTTCTAGGTGTCCTGAGGCTCAGGAGGCCAAGAGCACAACTTTTTTCCTTGGCAACATCATCAGTTTGTCATAGGGGCAATTTCCTGGCCCTCCTAGGAAAGACAGTTCTACCTTCCCATGGTCCTTCTTTAAAGCCATATCCTTGTATATGGCTTTAGATACTTCTAAAAGACCTTAGCTTACACAGTTGTACTAAGTTAGTAGTATATGTTTTCACCTCAGCGAGGCTCA
Source organism: Mormoops blainvillei (assembly GCA_004026545.1). Classification (NCBI taxonomy): domain Eukaryota; kingdom Metazoa; phylum Chordata; class Mammalia; order Chiroptera; family Mormoopidae; genus Mormoops; species Mormoops blainvillei. The sequence continues at coordinate 6,664 of PVJD01005551.1, read as the reverse complement.
CTGAGGCTGAGATTTGCCCAAACAGGTTAGAGCTGGAATGGAGACAAGAACGCAGGTCTGTTTCCTTTGTTCAATGCAGATCTTTGCCTTGAACAAAGGGAATTCAAAAGTAATGCAATTGCCAAGGTGAAATAATTACTATATCTTTTTACTTACAGTGTAGTCTCAGTTGTATCCCAGTTAGGCACCTGTTAACGCTGAGCACATGTAATAAATATTGTTTAAAGCTGCAAGAGTCAAAAAATAGCATATGTTCCAATCCAGTGACTATTGGAAGATATGCTGTAGCTTTTCTCATCATTGTTTCATTGTTTATCGCCTACTGCTACTATTTAGTTTTTCTTCTGTCACCAGAAAGTTTTCACCTGAGCATTAGGAAAGTAGCAGTGAGTGACAAGATTTTCTCAAGTGAACAATTTAGCATATTGCTGGGAACCTGGGAGCCTGCAATATTGGGAATAAACTGACAAGGGCTTGTTGTAACCCTTGTTCTTTAGTTCCTCCATTTGTATTTTCTAAGCAGGCCTCTGATGTGGAGGCAGCATGGCTGTGCTGAGGTGAGGTGGCTGGGTCTGGGGTAATGCAGCCTCATCTTGAGTGAGTTTCAGAAGTCTTTCATTCCCCTGGCTAGCCAGAAGTCCTGATTGGATGTTAATGGCCCAAAGGGACTTGGTCCTGAGGGTTGGGGTGAAAAGCAGAGCCCTTTCCAGGAAGGCTCAAAATAAGGTATGCTCTGTAAACAAATGAGGTCACATTCTGAAAGGCAATGGTAGTGACTGCTGTGACGGGTCAGCGGTGTCAGCCATAAAGAGTTGTCATGGAACACCTACGGAAATGTTCATCAACTCGCAGTACTCCTAAATGTGGAAGAAGACTTTGTATACATGCCCTAAGGTTTATAGGGATGGTTTATGGAAACAAGTAGGAAATGGCTCTGAAACCTCACATTTCATATTAAGAGTGAATGTAGATTTTGCATTCAACTTCATAATTTTTGTGTTATTTATATTACTCAAAAATAAGTAAAATTGAAACTATAGAAGTAAGGACCCTGTTTATACTAGGAATTATAATATCTTTTTACACATGTCTCTGGGTTACTTCCTGAAAATTTTTACACTTCAATTTAAGTCATAACTGTACCAAAAAAAAAAAAAATCCAAGTCTAACATAACTTTTTAAAAGGATCATACAGACTCCTGGTCAAGATGGCTCTGTAGGTAAACACAGCTCACCTCCTCGCACAACCACATCAAAATTACAACTACACCGTTGAACAACTATCATTCAGAACTGTCAGAAATTGAGCTGGATGGAAGTCCTGAAACTACGGAATTAAAGAAGAAACCACATTGTGACTGATAAAAGGGGTGGAGATGTGGAACGCTGGTCACACACCCATGGGTGGCAGATAAAAATGGGAGAGATATCTAGGGAGTGAAGGGTCCCAGCCCTACACCAGGACCCCAAGCACAGGGTTCCAGTGCCAGGAAAAGAAGTCGCGATAAGTTCTGACTATAAAAACAAATAGGGATTGAGGTGGTGGAACACAGAAATTGTTGGACTCCCAGGCAGTTCCTCTTAAAGGGCCTGTGCACAGACTTACTCGGACTCACTCCGTTTGAGCTCCAGCACCGGGAAGCAGGTTGAAAGGCATCAGTGACATACGTAAGAGGAACCGAATTGTCTGACATCAGGGCAAGAGCCACGGGCAGCTTTTTCCCAAACAGAAATGTTGGCAGAAATACTGTTCCTTTCCTGAGCCTTCCCCACACAGACCCACAGAGCTGGCAAGCAGGTGCCATGTCTGAGACTCCATCAACTTGGATCACATTGTTTACCGCACCCTGGTGATTCTCAGAGGCCCCACCCCACCCAGCTTTCAGGCCCACCCAAGCTGTTTCCAGTGGCTTTTCTATACACATGGCTTGTCTTGGCCCTTGTTTCAGGTATTCCTAAATTCTCTCAAACAAGCAGCATCTGGCTTCAGCCAGCTCACCCCGTACCTCTGGTTAAGTGGCCCCAGGCCTGGCACTAGCAGTTGCCACCTTGGTTCACAGCTTGGCTTCGCCTGGGCACCTCCAAGCCCAGCACAAGTAGCAGCCATCTAAACAATGCTTTGTAGCTTATGCTGTGTGATCCTGGACAGAACACAAGCAGTGGCTGACTTGGATGCACTAATAGCATACAAGGCTCAACTACAACGGGAGGGGGTACACAGCCCGCATGGTGGGTTCACCTTGAGTACCCAGTTTGGATAATAGAGGAGGCTGTGCCACTGGACCTTACAGGATTCCTACTACTTTAGGTCACACTGCCAAGCCTGGGAGACGTAGCAGCTCTACCTAGTACATAGAAACAAACACAGGGAGGCTGCCAAAATGAGGATACAAAGAAACATGGCGCAAATGAAAGAACAGAACAAAACTCCAGAAAAAGAACTGAGTAAAATGGAGACAAGCAAACTACTAGATGCAGAGCTCACAACACTGGTTATAAGGATGTTCAGTGAACTTAGTGAGAATTTCAACAGCATAAAAAAGGTCATGGAAACCATAAAAAAGAACCAGTCAGAAATGAAGGATGCACTAATTAAAATAAAGAGCAATTTACAGGGAATCAGCAGTAGAGTGGATGAAGCTGAGAATCAAGTGAACGATTTGGAATATAAGAAAGAAAAAACAAACACCCAATCAGAACAGCAAGAAGAAAAAAGAATCCAAAAGAACAAGGATAGTATAAGGATCCTGTGTGATACCTTCAAGCGCACCCACATTTGCATCAGGGGGGTGCCAGAAGGAGAAAAGAGAGAGCAAGAAACTGGAAACATTTGAAAAAAATGACAGAAAACTTCCCTAGCTTGGTGAAGGAAATAGACCTGCAAGTCCAGGAAGCACAGAAAATTCCAAACAAGGTGAACCCAAAGGGACCCACCCCAAGACGTATCATAATTAAAATGCCAAAGGTTAAAGACAAAAGGAGAATCTTAAAAGCATCAAGAGAAAAGCAGTTAGTTACCTACAAGAGAGTCCTCATAAGACTGTCAGCTGAGTTCTTAAAAGAAATGTTACAGGATAGAAGGGATTGGCAAGAAATATCCGAAGTTATGAAGAGCAGGGACCTACAGCCAAGATTGCTCTACCCTGCAAAGCTATCATTTGGAATCGAAGGACAAAGTGCTTCCCAGGCAACAAAGAACTACAAGAGTTTATCTCCACCAAACCAGTATTATATGAAATGTTAAAGGCTCATTTTGAAGAAGGAGAAGGAGAAAGAGTGGGGGAGGGGGAGGGGAGGTAGAGGGAGGAAGAAGAGAGGAAGAATATGAATAATAAAATGACAACAAATACGTGTGTATCAACAATTGAATCTAAAAGACAAAATAAACAAGCAGAACAGAAACAGAATTATAGGTACAGAGAATGTTTTGATGGTTGCCAGATGGGAGTGGGGGGATGGCTGAAAAAGGGGAAAAGATTAAGCATGAATTGGTAGTTACAGAATAGTCATGAGGATGTAAAGTACAGCATAGAAAATAGAGTAGCCATAGAACACATATGCATGACCCATGGACATGGACAATGGTGTGGGGATTACCTGAGGGAGTAGGGGGTTGCTGGGTGGAGGGGGACAAAGGGGGAAAAATGGAGACAAATGTAATGGCATAATCAATAAAATACAACTAAAAAACAAACATGCGGATCATATAAACAGGCTCTATGGAATCTGATTAATACCCAAGGCAAAGAACCAATGTGGTATAAAATAAGGACCATTTCAACTTTTTCCATGCCTGTTATTAGGTTATTGTGAAAAATTTGCCCATTTTGGTGAAACAACTAAAAACAATAATCCAATAAAATATTTTTATCTGTTAAGGGGAGTACTGTACACTAGAAAGAATCTTATGAAACAGTACTGTGCACGAGAAAGAATTTTATGAAACATATTCTGGTACTAGAACATAGGACCTTAGGTAGATCTGTAACATCTCTGGCTTGGGTGACTATATAATTTATTGTTGCTTTAGGGTCGTGCTATTCAAAATGACAGCGGGCCATTGCGCATAAAAATCTGAACTGTCCTGGGCAAACTGGTTACCGTTTCTTCAGTTCCTCAAGCTTTTTTGGTGGAATGACATGGTTTGATTAGATTAGATATTTTTAAGCATTTTTTTCCTTCAAGAAGGACAAAATATAAAACAGAAGTGAGGTTCAGTTTGAATATTGGACAGGGAAAATATTCCTTTTCCCCACCCTCCCTTCCACATACACCCCACCCAAAGATCCTGAGGGATCACTAGAGTTCAGTTTGAAAATTCTGACATTCCATGAGTATTCCTCCCATTATTTGCCCTCACCTGGAATCCTATGCCACATCTTTATGTCCAGAAGATAGCAGGCAAATGCAAGTCCTAGCAGAAGAAAAAGGACGTCATCTCACCTAAGATAAGATAACCTTTTGGGCCTTGCCTTCTCGTACATGCCTTTCTTTTTTTAACTCATATTTTGTCTTCCCATCTGGAGTAGGAGTTTGGGTGAATTTCTTTTCTCCTAACCTTTTTATTGTTTCTTGTTTGAAAAACCTGAACCTGCAGAATATAAATGTAGGGGTGCAAACATAGTTATTGCCTTTAAAAACAGATATCAAAGCAGAAATTCATCCATCTGCCCAAGAAAGTGATCAGGTTATTTCCGGACTCTCCATCATCATCAAGAGTACTCTCGGTCTTACGCAGTGTAAAAATAGGCTGTTTTAGTGGGAGGTATATGAAGATACACAGGGAAGTAACAGCCCTGACTTGCCTATGAATTTCCCCCATGTGCATTATCAGTTGATTCCATCGTTTGTCATCTGTCCCCTTGTTTCTCTGCTCTATTCTTTTCCCTACCTGGTCTCTTCATTGCAGATGTCACATCCATCTTCCTGCACACGATTTGGCAGTGTTGCTTCTAAGACCACCCTACCCACTGTGTCTGTATAATTCTCACAATTGAAGCCTTCTCTCCTGAAGGTCTGTAACATCCACACAGCAGGAATCCAAGCTGCTTGCAGAGGAATGAGGTCAAAACCTCCCCACCCCCATCACTGATGTACTGGCAGAAACACAGCTAAGAGCAGTTGTAATCCTCCATCAACACTGGACATTAGCTGGAACTGGAGGGAGGAGAAACCATCTTTTAGGATCTCCCAGTTTTGTGTTTCCCCTCATTGTTGACTAGGGCAGGCTCTTGGATATTTGTGTCTCAGCCTTTCTCAATGATCACCTAGAGGTCCTTCATCATGGATACGATTAGATAGGTAGACTCAGTGGTCGTAGACCCAGTGGTCTTAGACCTGACGTGAGGCGAGTATACATGCTCTTTATTATTTCTTTTCAAAGCACTGTGTTGTTTTTTTCCTGCTCTGCGTTGCCTGACTTCCTTGTCCAGGTATTTCTGTCCAGGTTTGCTCATCTTTGGAATTCAGCAAACCTGGGTTGATGGTACTTCCCTATCTGGTTCATTTAGTTATCTGGACTATTTCAGGTGCAATTATCTGAGAATGAATGAGTGGCTACAGGATGATATCTGTCTATAACTGTTTGCCATGTGGTAGGAGGCACTCAGGTTTCCACAGGTAATAGACATTAGCTGCAATGGAATACTAGATGACTGTGGTCTCTCTGGGAGGCATGAAGTCTCCTTATTCACTGAAATCTGTCAAATATAATTCAACAGCCATCATTTACTCAGTGCCTACTATGTACCACGCATCTTTCCCATACTCTCCTGTTTAATATATTGATGGGGTAGCGTATTAGTATCCCATTGTGCCTGTAACAAATTACCACCAATGTATGAGCTTAAAACAACGTCAGTTTACGTTTTAAGTTTAAAAGATAACAAATTTCTTACTGTTTTGGTGGTCAAAGTCCTAAGATCAAGCTGTCAGCAGAGCTGGGCTCCCGCTGGAGGCTCCAGGGGAGAGTCAGTTTTCTTATCTTTTCTAGCTTCAGAGGCTGCCCATATCCCTTGGCTCATGGTCCCCTCCTCCGTCTTGAAAGCCAGCAACCTGTCACCCTAAAAGCTCTCTCTGATCTCTGTACCTGCGGTCACATCTCCTTCTCTAACTCTGACTCTCCCGCCTTCCTCTTTGCCTTATAGGGACGCTCGTGATTACATGGAGCCTACTTGGATACTCTAGGAATATCTCCCCACCCTAAGTTCTTTTAGTTGGTCACATCTACAAATTTTCCTTGACATGTGAGGTAACATATTCAGGGGTTCCAGGGATAAGGATGTAACCCTCTTTATGTTTCCCATATGTTTCCCATATATTTCCTGCTAGAGGTAGAGATACTTCCCTATTACCAGAATAATAGCGATGGCTAACATGTTTTAAGTCCCTATTATGTTCCAGTCAGGTCTTATTTACCCTTCACAACTTAGGTATTATTATCTTATTTTACAGTTGAAGGCACTAAGGCTAAGAGAGGTCAAGTAATTTATATGAAGGTAAGCAGCAAGTTAGCCACAGACAAAGGATTACAGTCCAGGCAGTTTGATCCAGTGTTCCCACTCTCAGTCACTGCACAACCCTGCAATGATTACTTCTTTAGAGCAGACGGACTCCAGTGAACAGAGGGTGCTTTCTCCAGGTCACCTAGGTAGTCAGTCACTGG